>LOJH01024596.1:0-19053 GCA_001685095.1 Ellobius talpinus
TTTATTAACCAATGAAAGTAACACATAGACAAATGACCCTCCTCCATCATTTAACGACTGCCATAGAAGTATTAAGGGATGGGACTTTGCAGAGGCGATTAAGCCACGAGGACTCCATCCTCTGGGTGGCATTGGTGCCATCATAAAATGGGTGAATTTGGCCATGTTTGTTTTCTCTCTCTCTTGCCTTTCACATATTTTGGCACAGCAAAAAGGCCCGTGCCCGACGCCAGCATTTTGCTGTTGCTTCCCAGCCTCCAGAGCTATGAGGGAATGAATTTCTCTCCCTATAAACTAGCCAGTCTCAGGTATTCCAGTACAGCACATGAAAACTGACTGAGGCACCTTATTTCATGTTTACAGTTGTGGTGATCTTCTTGGTCATTGATTCAATTATAAACTTGAATTATGGCTTGATGGGCTACGGTTCTGATTCTTTACAAGAACCGAAATTGAAGTTTTGAGTTGTCCTTGGCTAGATTTCAAAAGAATTTGTGCTGATTTATGGTTTTGGGTGGAAACCATCTGAGCCTTGGCAGTTCCACACAGTGTACATCCCAAGCCAGGCCTACACTGGCCGCATTCACACAATTTCACTTTGACTTCGGGCATGATAAAGCCACAGGGCCTCCTATGTCACCCTTCACAGCAGGACTAAACCTACAGGGAACCAACCACAAAGCCAAATTCTGGTCCCACAAAAACCCATACTTAAGGGGTGCCAGACATGGCCTCTATTTCAGGGGAAGATAAGAACATTCCATGACCTTGCCAACAGTCACTCTTTGAAATCTTTAGATGATCTCTCCCACATGGGGCAGAGGCCTCACCTCGTGCCTGTCTGTGTTTTTCGTGGCACTTGCCACGCTTAGCTCATCTTGGTGTCACTTATCACTGGCTGATTTGCTTTGACATGCATATGCTTTGTTCATTATTCCAAAAGCATACATCAGATTGCATATCTTTCATTCATCTGCTTCAATGAAGAGGAAAGTAAGAGGTAAATATTGTGAGCGGCTATGGGATTTTACTTGCAGTGAAACCGGAAAGATGAAGCGAAAGTATCTATCCATGATAGTGGAACTGGGGGTGTTTTACAAAGAGAAGAAATAAATAGGAAGCTAGAACTTACCAACACAGAAGAGCCTATCAGGAGACGAGTGATAACCCGGGTTACAGGCACACTGATACTTCCCTATGAGGTTCACACAACGGCCATTGGGACAGAGGTTTGCGCTCAGTTCACACTCGTTGATGTCTGTTTAGAAACAAAGAGCAGCACAGAATGTAAGTGTCCGAATGTGGTAGAGAGACAGGTCAAACAACCGACCTCACACCGTGTGCTGAAAGAGTTCCTTACCAACGCACGCGGAGATGTTTGGGGACAGTTGGTGACCAGGAGGGCATTCACAGCGATAACTTCCCTCTGTGTTGTGGCAAATGCCTCCTCGGCACAGGAGAGGATTTCTCTGGCATTCATCAATATCTGTAAAATGGAAAAGACCCCACGTTGAAGATACGGGTGCCCTGTTCTCCATTACCAGGACAGCCCCTTTTCTAACCCTCAGATGCGTGGAGTCCTGGCTACTGATGGCTTCTCAGTTACCTTCTGAGAGAAGAGCTGTCCACTTCACTCAGAAATGTCTGTAAGATGAGCGGTCACAACGCTTTTCCACATTAGAAGCAACCCATAGCCAGTCACTGATTGACTGGCTTGGAAATCAAAGGCCTTGGCCTTGTCTCAACCCTGAGGCCATTCTTACCTCCAGAGCTCCCTGGAGGACCTGAATGTGCTGCCATGCAACCTGACTCCATACTACCCTGCTTATCTGCCATTTTGAGGGGTTCCTCCCTCAAAACATTCCCCCAAACTCATAACAAAACAAAGCACAAACAAACCAAAATTCAAACTGATACCCAAGCCCACCACTTTTCTGTGTAGAAATCTCATCTCTGACTTTGTTCATGGGGAACCTGACCTAAGGCAGCTTCGTCAATACTGTCTTCTAGAACTGTCAGACCCTGAGATGGGACTCCTACTATAGCTTACATCAAAGTTGTTCTCAATTCATTCTATCAGGTGTGGAAATCGCTCAAGGTCTCACAATTCCCACTGGAGTCTCAGCCACAATTTTTTTAGCCCCACCCCCACCCCGTGTCTTCCTATGAGTCTCCCTCTGCCACAGACTGCCCTCCCTGGTTAGACGGTTGGACAGCAGGAATTGCCTGGGACACTATGATCCCTCTGAGGAATCCAGACTTCCGGAAGGCCTTTGCTTCCCACGCTGGTTAAAGCAGCACAAACTCACCCATGCAGTTCTTCATCATCATGAATCCACTCTCATAGCCCTCGTCACATTTGCATTCGAAGTCGCCTGGGGTGTTCACACACTGGCCTCGGCCGCAGAGGTCAGGAGATATGCGGCACTCATCAATGTCTGCATGCAAAACAGCGGGCAGCGACAATGAGGGTGGGGAGGAGCTTACAACGTGAAACCACGCAGGAAGAGCGCAGCCATGCAGGGAAGAGCGCAGCCATGCAGGGAAGGGGCGTAGCCATGCAGGGAAGAGCGTAGCCACGCAGGGAAGCGGGAGTTTGGAAAGACTCCTCGCCTGCCACCCCTGGAGACCCACACACTGACCTGTGCAGTTCCTCTCTTCGGAGTCCAGAGCAAAGCCACTGTCGCACCTGCACTTGAAGCTGCCGATGGTGTTTCTGCACTTGCCGTGGGTACAGAGGCTTGGTATCATCTTGCACTCGTTGATATCTTTAGGAAAAGAAAAAAAACATGCAAGGAAGAGAAGCTTATGAGCAACCAGTTGGGACATCTCAGGGGTCCATACTTTAAATCCAGGAGGTTGGAGGGCCTTGTTAAAGGTCTTGGCAAAATGCAACTAAACAAATGTGTGATAATCCAGAGGCTAGTACTTCATAAACATCCCTAGTCATTCTGACTTCTGCGTTTTAAGAGAGCACTGCTAAGAAAGCTAGGTGTGCTGATTGGGACTTCTAGCAGCCTGGTCACTTCCTGGAACACAGCAAGCACTTGGTAATCATTGGCCAATGAATGCCTGAATGGTAAATACCACTTAAAGCACATGAACAATGACAAATACAGTATCTGCCACAGTCACCCGCCCGCCCTCCTACCACGACCACCACAGCCACCACGGCCTCCACAGGCACCACAGCCACCACGGCCACCACAGCCACCACAGTCACCACACCACAGCCACCACAATCACCCAGCCAGCCACCCACCACAGCCACCACAGCCTCCACAGACACCACGGCCACCACAGCCTCCACAAGCACCACGGCCACCACAGTCACCACACCACAGCCACCACAGTCACCCAGCCAGCCACCCACCATGGCCACCACGGCCACCACAGCCTCCACAGGCACCACGGCCACCACAGCCTCCACAGGCACCACGGCCACCACACCACACCCACAACAGCTACCGTGGCCACCACAGCCACTCACTCACCCACTCACCCACCACAGCCACCCACCCAGCATGGCCACCCATTCACTACAACCATCATGGCAGTAGGATAAGGCTCTTATTTGACTCCTTGAGACTTTCTTAAATACAACTTAAAGTGACTTTAAGAATTTAAAGATGTTGTTTATAGTTTAAATTGCTCACAAATAATCCATACCACTTTAATTTTTCTCAGAATTACATATCATTGCCATAATTTAAAGAGCTTCTTACATATAAGAAGGCGATATATTTGTAACATGTGACCCAGGCTTTCCCCTACTGGAGCCTTCCCAAAAGCAAGAAATAGAAGTTCATTTCCACATAATGCTGTGGCAGTGAGAACTGGAGGACTAAATTAAGACCCTCAAGTCCCTTGTGGTGGCAGACTGTCGCAGCTTGCGGGTCACATGCTTCTGAATTTATTTAGAAGTTTGAGGTGGTCATCTGGAAACTGCATCTTTGGACAGGACAGCTTTAATGATCACAATCTCATAGAATAACAGATGAAAAGAGGAAGAGAAGGAGGAAGAGAAGAACGGGAAAGAGAGAAGAAAAAGGGAGGAAACCTTCCATTTTTGTACAAAGACAATTATTCAGTTTTTATGAACTTAGTTCCCATTTTTCTGACTTGATTCAATCATGGAGAATATGCTAGGGAGATCTCAGACTTTCAAAGCCCAACATGAGAGACAGCAGGCCACACTGAAGAAGCTCTCCACTAAGAAAATCGGAATTCTTGGTAAACTGGGGCTGGGGCACAGCTCACGGGGAGAGAACTTGCTGTGCAGACATAAAGACCTGAGTTTGAATCCCAAGCATCCACATAATGAAGTCAGGGATGGCCGTGTGGATCTGTAAGCCCTGTGCTGCAGGGGCCAGAGGGTAGGAATATGAAGACCCTGGGGGTTTCCTGGACAACTAGCTAAAAGTGGTGAGCTTCACGCTCAGTAAGGGGTACTGCCTCAAGAAATAAGATAGAGGAAGGCATCTATTTTAGTCTCTGTCCTTCATACACGCGCTCACACCATCAACAACAACAACACAAACACCACCAACACCAACAGCACCAACACCAACAGCACCCCCTGAATAAACAGAACTCTTGGTAATATCATTTTCTTTTCATATACTAAAGTAAACAATCACCAAACCATTGTCCACTGAAGTTAACCTAGCCTCAGAATTAAAGTTATAACCCTTATTTTAACATGGACTTCCGATTATGGCATGACAGAAAATAGCATCTGAAACAGTGAACTACAGTGCATTCTCACACCGCCACTAGGAATAGGAATGCTTCAAAAGGGGGACAAAAGGTCAAATCACATCGGTTGGGCAGGTGGCACCTGACATCCCTTTAGTTCTCAACTGGGATGCTATTAAAGAGTTATTGTACTAGTTAATAGACAGAAGAGGTAAGGGACCTCAGGAAGTTTTGAGAAGTAGGGACTGGAGGGAGCTTACCACTGACAAAGGGGGGAGGGGAGAAAAGTAGGGAGGGGGAGGAGGAAGGTAGGGAAAGAGAACCAGAGGTAGGAAGGAGAGAGGGAGCAGAGAGAGAGCTTTCTCAGAAATTGGAATGCTGAAGGAACCACTTCACACTGATGGTCTCTGCAGCACACTGGGCTCACCAAAGGGCATCTCCTGGTCTACAGAGAAAACCAGTCAGCCGCGGGAGCAATGTACCTTTGAAGAAAGGTTTCCCATTCGTGATGTCTTTGGTCGCAAACCCGGGTCCTCGGGGACAGAGCTCCTCATACTCTGGGGTGTTCCTCACCGGACACTCCTCGCACTCTTCAGTCCCCCAGGCTGCCCCCACCGAGCAGCAGCAGGCATCCATACGGTGACGGCCAGCGATGGGCAGGGTGCACTCCTCATCGTCGTACCTCAGGAAGCAGGTCTCCAGGCGGATGTCTGTCGGGGGGGGCAGGGGAGACTGAGGACAGCTGTCCTTCACTGTCCAAATCTACCAACTTTGGTTAGGGAAATATAACACATGCTAATTTGCTATATCCGTGACTGCATTTTTTTTCAGATGCAAACCTGTGTTATGTGATAAGCATTCCTGGGAAGTGTCAGGTATGTATTACAGATGACTTCACCTCCTGGGTCAAAGGCAAGAAACCAGACAGCTCTGGACTTTGTCCTAGCAGTGAGACTCTATAGCAGTGACCCTAGGAACCAGGCAGACACCACAGCTAAGAGCCATGGAGCAGCCTTCTGAAGACTCTAAGTCTAGATTCTATGTCTAGTCTCTCCCGTGTCACTGGGATGGGATGACTGGATGTGAAGTAACCCCCTGGACTCTAGCAGTTGGCATGGAGATTCCCATACAACAGTAGAGCTAGCCCTGTTCCCTCCCTCCCTCTCTTTCTCCCTTCCTCCCTCCTTCCCTCCCCATCTCCTCCCTCTCCCGGGAGGAGTGTTTCTGCTCCTGATATCAACAGGGATTTCCTATAAGGACCTATCTGACCTGTTATAGCACAGGCCTAGAAGAAATGGGGTATAGTCCCCCACTGAGTGCAAATGCCCTTCTCTCTGCCACTCAGTATGTGTCCCGCAGCTCGTGGCAGTCGGGCAATAGTGACTGCAGCGGCTGTGATTCAAAGAATGGAAAGAACAACAAGAAAGACTAGTCCCCTCGCTGCTTTCTAACTCCTTAGGAAGGCAGTTTGTCAGAACACCACCATAGAGCCTAACAGATGAGATAAGCCTGTGTGTGTGTGTGTGTGTGTGTGTGTGTACCAACAGCATCTTATTCATCCTTACCAAGGCAGATTCTTCCTGTGGCATCCAAGGTCATTCCATTGGGACACTCGCACTTGAATGAACCCCTGGAGTTGACACACAGGCCGTTTTTGCACACTCCTGGGAACACTTCACATTCATTGATATCTGAAAAAGAAAGAAAGAACATTAAGTCAATATATCTGTATAAGTCAATACATCTGTATAAGTTAATCCTGGCTTTCCCCACTCACAGATTCACAATGACTATCACAAAAACTTGAAAAGTTCAAAACACTAGCTTGCCTCCCAACAGTTCATAGGAACATTTCATGTGTCTAAATAGCAGCCAGGGGTCTGTTCACTAAAGCTAGGAGTCGCTCCACTGGCCTCTGGGAATAGCGTTTGAGTAGTAGGGATGGGGTCCAAGGATTTAAGGGGACTGTTCTGGTAAGAAAGGCTTGGAGGGTTGTTATAATTAGTGTTAGGAGATTAGATGACTAAAAACAGGCAAAGTGTGGCCTTCCAAATTATCAAAGAAGAAAAAGCTTGAGCTTGAGTTCTATAAAAATCAAATCCTACTGTGGGATATGTGAGCTGATCCAGGAGTACTGAGCCCAGGTGGCTGGGTGGTTGGATGAGGGACAGTCAACATACATGAATGTCCATTTATCATCCACCAGGGCTGCCCAGACCCTACTGATCCTCCCCAGTTTGCCTCATGGGGCAGTGTGCTCTCTGAACTTAATTTGGAAAAACAGACATCACTGAATTAATTCAAATAAAGTCAATCCAAATGCCAAATGGGGGAAACCTTAGTTAGGACACACACACTGTGTCTATTTTAAAGAGGTCACCCTTTAAAGTCAAGAGCATCAAGTAAACATCTCACTGTTTTCTTGAAGGAAAACTAAATGGAAGTGAAGTCCAATCTCCATTTGTGGGGTTATTCCTTGGAGGATTTTCCTTGGCCATTTGTACACCAAAGCGTGCTGTTACAGCTCAGATAAGTTATGAACGGCTGGTCTGAACCAGAAAAAAGCCAAAGGATTCAGTCATTATTTGGAAAGCAAGCCTTTGGGTGGGGGTTTAGTATTCCTCTTTGTTTTAACAGGAAAAAACTTCATTTTATCCCACATGTGGGACTTTTTTTTAAATATTTCAGCGGCTGTGTCATGTCAGGCTGTGTTAGTCACCATGACCCATATCTACTCAGGACTCCATGAGAAAGAATCACAGCAAACTGGGGAGGGTCCACACAGACCCTGAAAACAGGGGCAACTGCGTGCACCCCTCTAAGTCACCCGTGAATGTGGCGCAAATAAACAGGCGCAACAATAAAAATGGCTGACCGCGAATGCAAACTTTACAGTCTCCAAAAAAGGGAACAGTCTTGCTTTTTTGCTCCTCATGTGCAAACTATGCGTGGTCATCCTAAAGCATTTCCAGCCATGCCATCCTTTGGCCATAGTGATGGGACACAGGCAACAGCTTGTGCATTTAACATCTGCTCTGTTCTCCGGTTCTCAGTGATTTCTTTTTCTCAGCAGTGTACTTCTCACTGCGAAGTTCCTTTACTCCTTTATCCAGGGCAGATTAACACAAGCATTCTTCATACACACAACAATGCACGGTTTATAGATAATAAGAAATACCTTCACATTGTGTGCCTTTAATCCTTGAGAACCCTTTACCACATATGGGATCTGTGGGGGAAAACAAAGCAAGATCAACATCTATCTATACTTCCCAGGAATGCTAAGCATAAGAACACGAGGGAGTGCCTGGACCAGGAGCTGATTCTGCTCCTATGGAAGAGCAGTAATGAAATGCCCCACTAGCAAAGCCCAGCTGGCAGGAATTGGTGCTTCCGGGGAAACCCTGCAAGCTAACCAAGTGAGCCCATGGAGGAGCTAGGAAATAGCAAACTGACCAGAATCACATAAAATTGATACTTCTCTGGTTTCCTGTTCAGAAACATGATTTTATCAAGGTCATCTGTAAATTTCCCACGTGGGCCTAAATAAGCAGAGTAACCAGTGAGGTGGTGGCTTCTCTTACCAACTTGACAAATGGTACAGGGGCTCCCCCAGGCAGCACCAAGGGAAGAGCAGCATTCGGACTTCAAGGTGGCTCCATTGATGTTGATCTCACAACGCCCGTCGATGACAGTCTGCCAGCAGGTGCCCTTGATGGTTTCTGCAGAAAGAGGGGGGTGATGGACACCGAACAGAATCTTATCAGAAATTCAATGTATACACCAGAATTACAGATTGACTAGCATTCTGAAACAGGGAACAATGATCTTTTTTAATGTCTGTCTTATAGCTAAACTTCGGTTGCCAACAAAGCAGCCATTAAGCATAGTAGCACTGAGTTAATTATTGATAAACACTGAAGAATCATTCTCAGAAGGAGGCATACCTATGCAGATGGTTTTTGTTTGATCCAAAGTACTTTCAGGAGAACATTCACAAATAAAAGATCCAGGGCTGTTCTTGCAGACTCCATTAATGCACGGACTGGACTCACATTCATCGATGTCTGAAACAAAAGTCTCCGTTACTACTGAAGACTGGTCCTAGGCACAAAAGGCATGCTTTGACTTTGGCCTTAATTGTTACCATGTATTCTTCATTAGATAGTAACACTGGCCTAGACAGGCTTTTCCAAACTAGATGGAATGTCAAAATACTAATTAAGCATATTTCTTTAGTATAGAAACTGGCACAAGATTGAGTCTTCATATTCAGAAAAATCTGGAGAAAATTATGGATTCAAATTATGCAGGCACAACATTTTCTTCATCTATTAAGAGATGGCAAATGAAATGCCAGCTAGAGACAAATGAAAATGAACGCCCTAAAACCACCACGAAAGGGTGAGCAAAATGCCAAATACGAGTATGTTACATCTGTGGCTAGAGTGTGAACAGGGCCATTTAGGAGAGACAATCCCAACAGAATTGGCTTGGCTATCTGAAATAGAAGAGACTTCAATTTACCCCTCAGGCTGTCTAATAGCTTTCCCAGAGACAGTAAAGTATGTAATTTCAAAACAAAGGCATGGTTACCTTCACAGGTTTTTAGGTCAGGTTTGTACACAAATCCCTTGGGGCAGGTGCAGACAAAACTTCCAGGGGTGTTTCTACATTGTCCATTGTCACAAAGGAGACTGTTCAGCACACATTCATTAATATCTGGAAAGACAACAAATGGGAACGTTCGCAAGAGGTTGTCCCTCGCAGCCAACACCTTTCTCTTTTAGGTTAGGTCTCTAAGTTCCCAGTGGTATAATCAAGTCTACCAGAGAGGCAAGACTCTTGTTCCATTGGTTTCCCCAAATAGGAATTATTCTGCTTGTCCAAAAGTAGGTATCTACAAAGCCTCAATCTGCTGGATGCTATTTAATTCAACTCTTGGATTCTCTGAAAGTTAGTACTCTTTATTTTTGCAATGGCTTTATAGTATTAGAATTAAAAGGACTAATCTTACCAGTTTAAGGAACTGAATAAATAGAAAGCAACCTCAACAATATGGTACACACCTGTAGTCCCAGCATCGGGAGATGAAGGCCATGTGGGATTACTCTAACCACAGCAGAAAATATACTTAAACAGTCAACATGTATGTATGTATGTATGTATAGTATCTAAAATATAGTATCTAATACATATATATTATATATAAAAGTTGTGTTTCTTTGAGTAAACAGAATGTTGAAAGTCTATCAAAATAATACAAGAAACACAACTATTTCCCAAGAATTCCAAACACCAGGAGGCTTCAAATAAAACCATGCAAATAAGACAGCCAATGGCCAGGGACATATGGAAAAGGATTTTCTTCTCCTGGGTCAGAACCCATAGAGACCCTGATGTTGGATGAGCAGCAGGAGAATCCAGCACACAACAAATTATTGATATCTAATATGCGTGTGGAAACCTGGAAGAATGAACAGATGTTTATATCAATCTTGAATTTTTTTCTGAAAAATCACTTGTTTCAAAGTTAGATCAGCTCCTTGAACAGCGGCCTTCCCAGCTTTGGCTCTAAAATGTCACCAAGGTAAAAGTGAGCAGAAGTGCCTAACTCCAAAGCCCTAAATGGAAATTAAAATACAGCCTCAGATTTTTCTAGTTTATCTTAAAGCTTATTCATTCCCATCATATCCCATAAAGGTGTATCTGCTTATATTCAAAATATATTTGTTCTTCCACTAAAAAGATGCCCCATTTCATAGTTTGTGCATATCCTTTCCCCATAACTGTGAGTATCTTGGTTTTAAAAACCCAGCATCAGGAAACACAATGCTATGTGTCACTCCAAACAAAAGAGGTTTTCAGAAAATACTCTTCTAGGCAACTAAAGAATGCTGAAGAAAGAAATAATGCCATAGGCTGACTGTTTTCTTACCAACTAAATGATTTGCTTGGTTTCTGGGTTCTTCCTTAATTAAAGGTTGTTATCACATGGAAAAGGGTGCTCATTAAAGTTAACAAAAAATCATTGTTACTGAAAACAAACTGTGCTTTCTCTGCTTAAATCTAAGGAGTGGCTGGGAGAACAGTTTAGTAGAAATAGGAGTGGCTCTGCAGTCAAGTCACAAAGGCTCCCAACATTTGTGTTTCTTCCACCTAACAGATTTCTCTTCTACCAAGGGAATCTGTCATGATTCCTCAAAGCTGTCAAGAGATGTCTCAGAAAGCAAGCCGAGCTTACCGACACAGTTTTTCCCAGTTATGTCTACTTCATATCCTGAATTGCATATGCATTTGTAGGTTCCACGGAGATTTTCACAAATTCCATTTGGGCAGATATCAGGATCTAATGCACATTCGTTTATATCTACAGTATCAAAAAATTCAAAGTCAATCACATTCTAAAACAAACATTAAATGAAAACAAACAGTTACAATATGGGCAATGACCTTAGGACTGCTCTCTGGGGTTTGAGTTCACTTGGAAGAGATTATTTCATTCCTTTTGTTCACTGTAAGATAATGAGTCAAATCTCCCCCCAATCCCAGACCCTGGCAGAAAGCTGGCATCTGAGCTGTGACCATATGGTCACCCATCACCCCTGAATTAAGTCGAAGAAGATGTTCTGGATGGTCCAAGCACCAGGATGGAAAGTGAATGATGCGCAGAGCCCAAGTCTGTGACACCTCCTCTTTCCCCTCTCTTTGCCTCCCATATGGCCAACAAGGTGATTATATCATGGCCTTGCTTCAAATTTTTATTAAGTTCAATAACATCTTCAAATTAAAGTATAAATTGTGTATTTATTGGCTCTAAAGTAGGCCTATGCAAGGTCCCTGCCCCACTGTGTGTGGAATTTCTTCAGCAGGTCTCCTTTCAGACTTTTGGCTCCGAGGAGGTCAGGCATTGTCTCTCTATGCCTCACATACTGAGCAGACCTTTCTAGTAGCAGGGAAGGAGGAAGAAGGGACAGTACACTGATGAATGGCCTTCGTAAGTCAGGGCTGTCATTTCCTTCCCCTTTAAGTCCTTATCAAGGCTCATTTGATCCTCGCTGACTCCTTCAGCAGCAGCGTCCTTACTTGCCCTTCTTTCTCAATATTCTTTCCTCATCTTTATCCACACATTTCGTAAAGAGAACTAGCCAGTCTGCTTTCCCCCAGCGCCCCTAGTCAAGTTGCTTAGTTTCACGTGAGTGAGGAAGTCCCTTCTTGTCACCATCTTCAAGCTCATCTCAGTGTCTCTTGATTCTATTCTTTTTGATGACACTTAACGTTTTTCCAGTTCCTAAACAAATTCGTCATTTCCTTTTAACTTAGCATGTTGCTGCTATTTCTTGCTACAAAATTTAAGTGGCATCTTATGACTGACCATTTGATAATTAAGAAATCTTTATGATTGTGAATGGATAACTGTTTGTCCAATCCAAATCCCTCAGCTGTATTTGATATGGGAAATTCATGAAAGGCTCAAACCACCATTTTTCCAGAATGAGCAATGCCCCCATTGTATCTCATCCATAGCTCTCCATCAGTTGCCCCAGGAAAGTGAGAAAGCTTCACACTCATAGTTGTCAGTGTGCCACAGCAGCTCTGCCATGGGGGCTTCTAGGCATCCTGCATACATCACCATGTGATGCTGGCCAGTACGGCGTGTCAGGCCAGACTGTGCCAAAGTAACTAGATACCCACAGGAGTTTCAATACTGCCTCTGCACATGTTTCAGTTGGTAAAATTTCAAAGCAACTCCTTACCAGTGCCTGCTGAGGTCATGCCCGGCCCACTGCTGCAGAGTGCCTGGTATTCCGCTGTAATAAAGTATCGGATAGTAAATGAGTTCCTTATCTGAAGAACAGGTCAGTTCTGCCGTTGGCTCACACACATCATTTCCTCCAAAGCAAGGAGAACCGAGCTACAGTGGTAGCAGAAAGGGGAAGTGTCCCCTGGGAGAGTCACCTTTAGACTGTGCTTTCTTTTGAAGGGTCCCACAGAGTCAAGGAAATTGACTTTGAAGGATATGGGGAAGTCATAGCAATTTCTTGGAGCAAAGCACTTTTGGAAAAGGTGTTTTTCCCTACAACTCAATTTGTTCACCAGGGAACACTTTACACATACAGCAAAAGGTGCCTGTTAAAATGTGGGTTCTTAGCTGTTAATAAAACTTTTCCCCACCATTCTGGGGATAGCTGTTTCTCAGTTCTAGCTGTTTTTCCAGGACAATTATACTCTCACATCTCCCCAGTTCTCTGCAGATGCTCTGGGCTCTCTTCAAAAGGGCACAGCAAAGCATCTCACACCATGTGCAAGTGTATTTTCTGAATCACTATGATTCTATGTTCATTTTCCATGGTGAACCCACAGGAAAACTTTTGGTAAAATGTTAAAATCGTGTCATCTTTCTAATACTGACCTGTGCAGAATTGCTCCCCAAACTTGAGATAGAATCAGCTTCCTATTGCTTATAATTGTGTAAAGTTTTATATGCAACTCTAGCAACATTCAGAGGAATGAAATGGTGAATAAGGAGAAAGGCAAGCTGGAATCATGCTTCTTCCAAGGAGGAGGGCTGCCAGATCTTCATGCATTCTGACAGCCATTCTGACACACATCTGTGTTCAGGAGAATGGCAGCGGGTGGAGGGGAGATGGGACTTTAGCAGAGGGAGCAAACACTTGCTGTATTTCTGATGGTGCTAGATATAAATGAGTTTTGAAAATATAAAATTAAAAATTAATCTTTTAGTCAGGCATGGTGGCATACACCTTTAATCCCAACACTTGAAAAGCAGAGGAAGGAGTATCTCTACAAATTAGAAGACAGCCTGGTCTACAGAGTAAGTTCCAGGACAGCCAGGGCTACATAGTGTCTCAAAAATAAACACACACACGTATACACACACACAACCAACCAATCAAACAAACAAAAACAAGAAAGCAGCATTAAAAACCTACCGTCCAAAGCCTGTATTGTAACAAATGATAATTTGAGAAAAACAGTAAAATGTTTTCATTTTTTAAAAAGAGTGTTTAAAGGGATGCAAAAAGCAACAAGGAGGACCATGCCCGCTACTGCACATTTAAAAGCCGGAGATTAAAGACCACAACAGGAGCATATCTTTGCTATCTTTTCATATTCTCAATTATTAAAATGGTCACAAAACTTAGAGAATAGTAAAGCAGGAAAACCAAACCAGGGCAGTTCTTCGGACAGAGCTCTCTCTGTTCAGATCAGCTGACATCTGGCCCAGACAGAAGCATGGTGTGATCACCATGTTCACGACTGCAGGACCCAACTGCTTTGTGTAGAAGGGATCTGAATGCTAACATACACGTGGCTAGCAGCAAGTCCCTCCCTTCTGGGTTCTCACCCCCATTCCGCACTGAACTCCTCTGGGTTTAAGGAAATAACAAAAAGTTGGGCATTTTGCTGTCTTAATCACCATTTCCTAAGCTACCACATGACAACAGCAGGGCAGGCCCACGAAAATGCCCAGTCACACTCAGAGGGTTCCACTGGCTGCTTTCTGAGAGAGGAAAATGCCTGATGGCTGAAGAGGCAGAGAGCTTACTGAGTCACACAAACCAGGTTAGGAGCAGTGACATATCCCATTTGACTTGCACAGCACACAGATGACCTTGGAAATCTTGGAAAATGGTTACATTTTCTCACTCAGTTGATGAGATAGATTCTAGGGATTGTCGATGTCTGTTAAATCACCCCATCCTGAAACGAGGGGCATCCGTCCTCCTTAAGTACCTTCCATGATTTGGCTGACATTCTTGTCAATCACTGAAAGAACTTCCACATGTGAACGCTTTCCCTGTAAATTCCCTCAGGCACAAAAGCGTAAATCTAAGCTGGAAGTTAGCATTCATGGGCTTCCGGTTTAGCTTCCGCTAACTAAGCCTTACTGCTTAAAGAAACTGGGCTTCTTTAGTGACTTTCTAAGCCCAGGTCATTCTTTGGACATGCTCTTGGTCCAGAGGTCTCCATTCACAGGCATGAGCACAACCACCTTTTCCAGCCTTATTGACGTACACCTGTCTCACAAACACAAAGTCTATGAGAAGAGTGCTTGAAAACTTAGAGCAAACGACAGAATATACCGCTAACTAGAGTCTTACACAATCATCTTGTTTGAATGAATATTTATATATAATTGGAGTGTATTAAATATGTATTTAACTGACTTTTGATGATATACAAATAATCCTTCTTTCTTTTACGTGGAGTTCTTCATTTCCTTTGAAGTCCTCTCTTTCTCTAGCTTCTTATGATATTTAATTCTGAACACCATAATATCAAAGATTATTTTTATATATTAATCTTTGGAAATCATACTTAGGTTAATTTTTCATGAATTTTACCTAGGAAGGATATGACATAACTGAATCTTACATGTAAACTCACTAACCATTTTGTTTGTTTGTTTGCTTAGTCCTAGGTTTTTTCCTAGGACAATAAAAGCCAATGGCCAAGCTCCCTTAAGATCATATTTGAATAGTAAAACCCTACTGTCTTGATCTCAATAAGCTTCTCTTTTCTTCCTCAACATATGTCAGTTTCACTCCCCCAGCATCCTATCCTTTCTCCCTCCAGTCTTCTTCCTTCTCCAGGAGTCCTTACTTCTGCTTTCACGCCACATATATTCCACTACTCTCTTTCCTCCCATCTCACTGCCCCTTCCTACTAGTCTCTCTCTCTCTCTCTCTCTCTCTCTCTCTCATGTTTGTATATAGGAGATACCATGAACTATTTCAATAAACTATTTTTTTATTTATGAACATAATTATGTCTGCATATGCCTGTCTACTTCACCTAATAAAATTTATTTCATGAGTGAGAACACTGAGAATTCCTTGTCCATATATTTTAATTTCATAATTATTTTTATTAATGAAACTATTTATTTAAATATTTAATGAGCAAAAATACACATAAATAACTAATCCCTCTAATCCTTCTGCCTGTGATTCGGGGAGCAGAATTTTCACTCACTGCCTGGTTGTCTTTTCTGACTTTTCACTGTGTGTGCCACCTCAACTGCAGAAAAACACTGTTTCCCTAAGGTTGAATAAAGCCATTTAAGAAAAGTACACCAAAATCAACATGTGGGATGTGAACAAAATTCGCAAATGGCCTTCTGGGAAGCTGCTGGAAATATTCAGGTCATCTGAAAGTTATTTACTTTTACACTGTGTAAAATCCTGCTTTTCTAATAGCTCCTGCGAAAAGCAAGCACTCTGAAGCTGCGTGTGCTCCCTCCCGGGAGTGTGACCAGGATCGAGGTGCGCTGGTTCCTACAGAAGTACACGTAGTGAAAGAGTGTGAGGAAGGGGGAGTGACGTGGGTCTAAACACTGGCTGCCCACTGCAAATACCCCGGGAGGGTCTACAAGAGACCCCTGAAAGCAGAGAACAGACTTCTGTGAAAGCTTAGATTATGCGTGGTGGCAGAAAGCTGGCAGTAGGGGGGTACCTCCATGACACCACTTACCTGAATTCTGCGCAGGACATGGTTGGCAGGGTTCCCCAAACGCATACTCGGTGCTGGCACAACAGCATTCGGATTTGGTAACAGCACCAAACAAGGGCTTTACACACTGGCCTCTCCTGTATCCCCCGTAGCATGTGCTCCGCATGTGTGTGTCTGAAAAGGAGGAAGTGCTTGCCGTCATCCTGACAGTTTAAACATTTGAGAACCCCCACATAGAAGCCAGGGCTGCCTTTACTTCTCCATCGTCCCTGTTCTAACTCACAGGGAATGCTTGATCTTTTACAACTGGACACTGAGCAAACAAAAGTAAAACAAAACTCCAAAAACACATTAGCTCCCGAGCAGTGGGGACCAACGGCCAGAGTCGACCGGATTCCTCCGGCTATCACAGTTGAGCAAACTGGGAGACCCTTCAGGGCTGGGATTATTTTTCATTCATTTTTGTCTTCCTCAGGCATGCAAAGAGCAGGAACTTTATAAACACTGCATGAAGGTTGGATCTCACACCATGATAAATAAGACCTTTATTAGAAATGTGCTTACTCGAAAATAAACATGCAGTTATTGAATGACTAAATTGGGCTTGCTTTCCAAAAAGGAGAAAGTTTAATCTGTAAAAGGTTCATTATATAAACCCGTAGATGTTGGTCGACTAAGCTGTGTTATCTTTATCTCTAAAGAAGGAATTTCCCACTTCACCCAATCTTTTCCTAATTCAAAGGGCTTATTGAGTATCTTTTAAAAATAATTTGGCTAAAAGTCTTGTTATTTAACAAATCTCAAAGCCACATAAAACTATCACTGCATGTTTCTGATTTATTCATGTTTCCATGGCATGGCATCTTGCACTTCCTTGGACATTTATTTCTCTATTAAAATGTACACCATAAAATGGTATACCTATACAAACCAATTCCAAAGATCATTATCCATCCACAAAGGAGGGTGGGAGAAAATTGAAGACAGGTATATATCTAGGGCAGAAAAGAGAGAAGAAAAGGCAAGGATTCCCTGGCCTTTTCCTTTTTTTTAAACTTATCCTTCTATTCCTAACATTTATATCCAATTTATTCAGAAGAGAACTGAATTTGTTAGATTATTGTTCTGCAAAAATCCTTGTATTTTATCTGCTAGGGGAGAATACATTAGTTACCAATACACATTGCTGATTACTGCAGTATTTATCATAAATGTGGCTTTTTCTTACCAACACACACTCGTCCATCTAGACCCACAGCCAGTCCTGGGAAGCATTCGCATCTGTAGGAGCCATCAGTGTTCACACAGCGCCCGTTCATGCAGATCCCAGGGGTTTCACATTCATTGATATCTGTAGTGGGAAGAGGTGTTTCCTTAACACCATTGAACACGTTCACTACGACAACCCTGGAACGTGGGTGCTGTGGAAAATGATACCCGATGGCCATAGAAGCAGGCCAGTGGAATGGCTGCTCAGTGTTTTCCGGAGGTGGGAGACGGAGAAATCCATTGAGCTTTGCTACTTTTCCATGAAAAGCCATTTGAACAGAATCCTCCAAAGATGCTTTCTACCAAAAATAAAAACACGAAAGCCAGGCAGAATTGATGGAGGGAGGAAAATGACCACCAGAAGGCAAAGGACTCTGTCATGCATCCCGCTTTAGCCAGAAATCTAGTTTGACTATAAACTGCAGTGACTGAGGCGACAAAACTTTTCCTTTCTGCCGCCAACACCCAGGCTGGCATCCCTGTCAGTGTCAGCCTTGCCTAGTCCCTCTGGGACAATTAGTGAGAGGCAGACATTCAAGGCCTGAAGGAGCACCACAGAGAGAAGAGAGAGGAACACAGGGTGACTTTGATGGCAGCGCTTGGTCAGCACAACACTCGAAGCCATCAGAGCACAGTAAAGTCTTTCTTAAGTGGAGTACTTTTTGTATAATATGTGTGTCCTTAAGTACTGGAAAAGATAGCATCCGGTTCATAAAAGCAATAGTGGAGATTTCCCCCTCTGATATGACAAAGTAGAAAGGGTACCCAAACTGAGTTGTGGAAAACAAAGATGCTTAGAAATGAGTCACTTTCTAACAATCCCTTTACAATATACAACTAGAGTAGGAGACTATTTCCTTTCTTCTGACCTTAAGCTGAGGCAAATTGAGAGTGCAGCACCTCTGGGTTTTATTTAGCTTTTATTGTTTGGCACAAAATACATCCCGATGGTCCAAGGTTTAATGTTCAGATCGTGTTTAAAAGAGTAGTTATATTTAAGAGCGTAGACACAGATTGGTGTGTTTGTTTCAAGCATCTTTTTGTTCAGGCAGCACCCTATAGTACAACAGTGGAGAGTACCTTCTGAAGAGCAGCCTGGAGGCTTTCCAGGGGGACATAAAGTCCCCCAGTCAGCACAGGCCCTGCTGACAAGGCTTTCGGCAGTCATGAGTTTGCGGGTTCAGGATGATGGATGAAGACACGATCTCATTCCACAGCCAGAGGAGAAACAGGAGGTAAGCAAAAGCAGCATATGATGGCTGCTTCCTTTTCCCTCCTAAGTGTGTTTATCTGAGCTTTAGATACTGGGGAGGGGGCGGGGGGAGATGGGGACAATCATATGAACCAATCTCTCTCCTCCCTTCCTCTCTCTCTTCCTCCTTCCCACTCTCCAGAATGCTAAGTCCAGGTGAACCAGAGCAATTATCAGTTCTTCTACACAATTAAACAATCTACTTAAGATGTAGTTTTCATGATTACCAATGGCTTTGGGGCCTCCATTTATACTGTCCTCAGAAACAGCATGATCTAATGCCAAGAGGCTGTCACATGGGTCCCCAGACCTTGGCATTTCAACTACCTCAGCAATCACAGCCTTTCCTTTTCTTT
>LOJH01024597.1:0-13224 GCA_001685095.1 Ellobius talpinus
CAGGCTGTCCTCAAACTCACAGAGATTCATCTGCCTCTGCCTCCCGAGTGCTGGGATTAAAAGTGTGTGGCACCACTGCCCACATACAGTTTATCATTCTCATATAAAGCAGACAAAAGAGTAGAAAAATGTCACACAAAAGAGTGAGTGCCCATTGTCAGTGTTTCCCTTTTTCCACTTCAGGAGTCTCTCGTGTGTAGTATGATCCAGAGGTGAGCTACACAGAAGCCTCGGTTTCGGGGCTTTTTTGTTTTTTCAAGCATTCCTTGGCATCACTTCTGAAAACACCGTTAAAACAGACAAGATGAGCGCAGAGGTCATCACTTGCTCTTATTACACTTAGGTATTTTAGAATAATTCAGTTTTCTCACAAAACTGCCATTAAAAAGAATACAAGCAAATTTAATTCTAATTTCCATCCAGTTAAGTTCAAAATCTTTCCTTTATCAGAGAAAAGATACTGACTGGTAAAGCATTTCTTTCTGCCAGGCGGTGGTGGCGCACACCTTTAATCCCAGCACTCGGGAGGCAGAGGCAGGTGGCTCTCTGTGGGTTCGAGGCCAGCCTGGTCTACAAGAGCTAGTTCCAGGCCCTAAAACTACAGTAAAACCTTGTCTTGAAAAACCAAAAAAAAAAGAAAAGAAAAAGAAAAAAAGCATTTCTTTTTAAGTGAGATAGAAGAAGAAATCCCTCCAGTCCATGAAATGGAAAACGAAAAAGAAACTTTAAAGATCTACCTGTACCTTGGCGTTAGCATCCAGACAGTGTTGGGAGACTGATGTCTCAGTTAAACATTTCTAGTGCTAGCTTTGACTAAGCATTTCCCTTAAACGTAGGTATGCGAAAAGAGGGGGAAAGACAATCAGCTGTGGGCACATGGTACAACACAAGTTAAATGGGCCAGGTTCATCAATAACACAAAATTACATCAGTGTTGACTAGGAAGTTCCCAAACATCTATTCATCTGCCCTTTCCTTTATCTCTGGAATACCCTGAGATACTTAGGCTGATGTTCTTAGTTCCACAGAACCCTCTGACAAGGCAGGAAGAGTCAATTCTCAAGCTAGTACCTTTAAATAGAGCAAAGATTCTCCTACACTCTGCAGGTCAGAGCTCAAGGAGAGCCTGGAACATATAGTTAAGAGCTTGACTATGAAAGAAGTAAAAATAAAAAAATAACTGCAAACCACTGTAGAAAACCTTCAGACCTATTTTGTTAATGCTCTAGTGACGTGCAGACACATTCTGGAGCTGTCCCAGCAACTCCATGTGCCCCTTCTTCCACGAGGTACATATTCTTGAGAAGTTATTTGAAATAGTGGAACAAGTAAAAGTCTTTTGTTGCAGTTTTTCTTTATTTTTATTTTGGAGTGTCTCACAATGCAGCTTAAGTGGGCTTCAAACTCATCACAGAGCCAAGCTGGCCTCTGCCTCCTGAGTGCAGGAATTAAAGGTGTGTGCCACCACCACCCAGCTTAGCATTTTTAAATGTAGGTTTGAGCATTGAAGATTTCATGGAAGAACTGAGTTTGAAGCATCTTTGGGTTTCGAGGGGGGGTGTAGGTCAGTGGTGGAATCGTCATCCCTAGTGCTGCACAAAAGGGACAAACAGACAAATGAACAGGCAGAACTTTAGGTCTGAGATGAGCAGTGTGGCTGGGGAGCCTCCAAGCTGAAGCAGCTCTGCCCTTACTTGGAAGGTAACTTGAGGAACTCTCTGCACATCTAGTGTTCCCTGTTGTAGGCTACAGGATACTGGACCAGGACGGGCCTAAGGTCAAGTTCAGGTCTAATACGCTGTTAAATGTCAAAGAATACTCTCTGATGTTCTAAGGAGCAAAATTAATTTTTTAAATTATTCAAATGAGTATCTTAACTAAGCAGAAAAGAAAAGCTGAGCAAGAGTTGTGTGGTGGACACAAGGTCAGAACAGAGGGGTTTCCCATTTGGACTACCTCTCAATCAGCATTCAATCAATAGTTGAACCATTGATAAATATTCAATGTTTGCCATATTCTGAGTACACAACAGCTACTCTGAAAGACACAGTCACTGCTCACATGGACTGTGTGGTCTGCAATAGAGTAATGACTTTCAGCACCCTAGTACTCAGGGCAACAGCAGACTAGAGAGAGGTGCTATGGTGGTCTGTGGGTCAGGGGGCTATACATGCCAATGAATAAATAAATCAGCCCTAAAATTACCACCATGGCAGTGAGGCCTGAAGGAAAGGTATCAGCCAGGTAATTGTAGATTTGGCCCTAAGAAATGGAGAACAAGAGCAGTTATGGCTGGCCCAGGAAAAGGAGGAAGGAAAAGAGAGCAAGCATGTAGTACATGAAGGGAACTTAGGAAAGCTTAAGGTTGGTTGTTTGTTCTAACCTTTATCCAACAGGTAGAAGAATGTAACCAAAAGGTTTAAATATAGGGAAGTGATTTACTTTAAATT
Source organism: Ellobius talpinus (assembly GCA_001685095.1). NCBI lineage: Eukaryota > Metazoa > Chordata > Mammalia > Rodentia > Cricetidae > Ellobius > Ellobius talpinus. Next base: position 2,451 of record LOJH01024597.1, read on the forward strand.
AAGAGCTTATGAAAATTGCTTTAAATGGGTCAGAAATGGTGGCACATGGCAATAACTTCAGCACCTAGTAGTACGAGGCTGGAAGGTTGTAAGTTTGTGGTGATCCTGGGAAACCCTGTCTCAAAACAAAATAAAAACTAAAAGAAGAATGATTTAGAGATAGACTATGGGGAAGTAACTCTGGATGTCCAGTGAGAGACAGCCCAGCCACCCTAATTTATTCTACATACAATCAAGTGCTTGTCGTTACCAGACACTCCTGTACATGTGTGTCAGAATCAAGATAAAAGCGTGGATCTGTAAGGACGGCCAGCCACTGACCATTAGGCACACTAGTCACCTGTTAGTCCCAAGCCACAACAGCAAGTCACTGCTGTGTGGATACTGTGACTCCTTCAACAAGAGGAGCCCTAGACACACCCACAAGAGGGCTAAGTGCCTGGGCTACTTTGTTCCTGACTGAAGAGTGCAGGTAAACAAAGCAGGGTCCTCTCTCAATGAGCCAAGTGAATACAGAGGCTACAGGCAGTATGAACCTGGCTCCAGTGAAGCTGCTACACAACTGATCCTCTCACTGCACACACAAGCTTGCATGGGAAAATACCTCTGCCTAAAGCCGATCTTGGCAACAGGTGCACAATGGTATAAACAGACTAAAAACATTTCAATTGCATTCTTTAAATGGGGGAATCATAGGTATATGAGATCATGAAACAGCTCAGTAAAGCTCATACGAACCACCTGTCCTCAAAGACCAGAAGATTAATGGAGGAGTCAGCAAGTATTGAATACTGATATGTTCAAAGGAAACAGTTAAGTCAGTAATTTGCTTAAGATGGATAGAAAAAATTAAATCTACAAAGCTCACATATTTCCATAAATTACTCCATCAAAAATCTTAATCTTAGCAACAATAAAAATAAACAAACATAGATTGTCAAGAGAAGCCTTTGCTGAAAAATTTCAGTGGACAGAAAAGAGCTACAGAATGTCTCGATTTCTTCTCATGCACCTGCCCTTATGAGAGCATTCATGCCCACAGACTCTAAGGTTCCAGACACTTAATAAACTGGGGAACCTAACGGCCAAGCACAGCTGCTTTGCAGCTGGCCTCCATCATTCTTCTCAGAGTAAGCAATGCGAGGGATAAGGGCAGCCAACAGAGAGCTGGTGGCTTTAATGTGCCATGGTTCCATCGAATCAACATTTATTTCCTTGCAGACAGCAAAGGAGATGAAGGCTGATGCTATTTAAAAAGTCAGGGCTTAAAGGCAACTCCAGGCACACAGGAGAAGGAGGGGTGGGCAGCACCTTAGACTCTTCAATAGTAGCCCAAATGGATTATGGGTAACGGTGGGCATAGGTCCTTGGCTTTTAGCACAAGTTTCACAGGCTTTACAATAGACTATTGCAAACCCTGTAGGAGTTATTCAGGAAAGGTGAACCAATGACAGACATTCTCTAAGGAAATACAAACATGCTGTTATATAGTGGTAGCTCCCTAGAAAGCTCAAATTTAAATTTTAGTAGTAAGACAAGTAGAAATAAAAGTATGAATGAGCCTAAAAACACATCTATGAAGGATGCAGCTAACAGACTCAAAATGTCAGAGACAAGCATTGTGTGGTTTATGCTCAACGCCAAGGGCAAGAAGTGGGGAGGGATTGCAGTGTTTGTAGGTCAATGGTGGGAAGAGCCCAGTTCAAGATGAAGTAGGCTCTCACTCCTTCCAGTGAAGGAGATGGGCTTTATAAGAGTCAGGGTAAACAACACACATGAGGATGGAGTGGAGCTCCCAGAGAAGGAAGAGTCCCGTAAGGACTCAGCCACTCCCAATGATTTCCAATGCTCCCAACTCAGACGACTATTGGAAAATAAGCACACCCTCCCCTTTTCTCATTTATCACCCTCAGAGGGGAACAAGGAAAGTTACTTTCATACTGATGAGAACCTAAAGTTCTCTGGGTAAGTTTTATTGCCCAGGTTTACCAGCGATGGATGGGATTGCAGCCTGAGCCAAATGTATCAGACACCCAAATGAACAGGCATAAGCAGACAGGTCCACCAGCAACAGCAGCAGGAGGAAAGAGACCATCAAAAAGCACCAAAATTCAAAAGGAGCTTATTGAACATCTCAGACTGAACCAAGCAAAGATGCGTCCTGGGGCTGAGTCAGAGAGACACGGTGCCTCTCTGTGGAGCTCAGTCCCATGAGGGCTGCTGTCAGAAAAGAGGACGTGCAGGGACCTGAAAACAGGAATAAAGTCGAATCGTTGTCACTTCTTCTGAGTCTCCACTAATTCAATGTTTCAAAATTCTGAAAAAATTAACAAATAAACCACTACCACTTATTCTCATTTATTCTCAAATATTTATTCTAATTTGCTCAAATACACATGCTAACAAGACTTCTTACTAAATATGCAAAATCCACTACCAACCGGAATTTTTGCCCCCTAAGACACTATGACTACAGACTCCACCTACTTGTGCCATAGGACAGGGAGAAAGCAAGCTGGTACTGACCTGGAAGCCTTATCCCTACTGCCTAGTTCTCATAATTTTGGAAGGGTCTATGCATGCTCCCAAGAGAGAATAAGCGACAGTTTTATCCAGCTGTGAACTACAGCAGCAACAGTAACAGCTGGCCTGGTGAGTTATCCCCTAGAGTGATAGTGGCATGGATGCTGTGAGAGCAAAAAGAACCTTCTGGTTGAATTCAAGGCCCACCCCACAATATAAAACTCATAACTAGTACAATTAGCTGGTTCCAAAACCCCTGGCTGACTAAGTCATAGGCGCTAACAAAGAATATAACACTAATATTCTGCTGAACAGACATAGCAATAACTTGCTCTTAAATCATCTTTGTACCTGCTAAAAGGTGTATCTATCTGTCAGTCCTCACCAAAGAAGCTTCTTTTTGCAGTAGGTGGCAACTAATACAGATACCCACATGTGGTCAGCGTGCAGAGAATATGAGACTGTGTGGGGCTCAGCTCTAAATGGGATATCTATAAATAAAGCCAACCAAAATCCCAACATGGCTGGGGAAGAGCTCATGAAGTCCCACTCCTAGCAGAGGAACTATTGACAATTGATGGCTACTGGGGGAGGGAAAGGTCAGTTTTCTTCAGGGATACGAGCTCTGAAAGGCTATCCATGCTCCGGTAGACGGTTCTACATCCACACACCTATAGGCAGCACTATGTGAACTCAATGGATTTAAAAACAGAGCGCATGAAGTTAGGAGAGGAAAGTTCTGGAAGTGAATAGGGGAGTAATTGGAGGAACAGGAGTGAAAGGTGGCTTTGATTTTAAAAAATTATAATGCACATTAAGTTAAAATGTATTAGGTAACATTATAGTTGTAACATTTAAAATCAAAATTCACGTGAAATTGTTTTATTCCACTACTTTCTCTTAAAAGCCTCTTTAAAAGGCACTGGACCAGCATGGAAGCTCTACAAAGCCAATGTAGCTTAACTTGAAGATGAACAAGTTATGGAGCATAAGATTCTAAAAAAAATTTCAGAAATTATTCAAAATTAAAAGTTCTTTGGTAAAAATAAAAGAAAATAATCAAGAAAGAAACCATTACCACCTACTCTCAAGGAAGCATAGGATATTTATTCTAAGTGCTGGCTTTTGTAATTTGATCAGAACACATGTTAACAAAATACAATCTTGCTGAATATGAAGTGTATCACCAACAGCGAATTCCACTGAGATGCTAAGAACATTGTCTGTTATCTAAGACTAATCAAGGAGGACTGCAGATGGAGGGTAAAGCTCCATAACAGGAGGCTGCTTCATTAATTCCAATCCAGTTGGTGCCTCAAGGACAGCCTCTATTTAGAAGAATAGTCACCGTACAATTCATGGCAGAAAGCTGAGACTCGGTGCTCTTCTCCTTTGTGAATCTTAACCTAGGTCCTTCTACCCTCCTACCCTCCATTCTCCCAATCTTCCCAACAGTGGAGAGCTGCTCACAAAGCCAACAGAGTACACCGACTCCCTCAACCCCCCATGCCCTCTCTCTAGACCAAAGGAAGCTCACTCAATGCCTCTAGAGCCTAAGGAGGCGGTAGCAATGAGCAAAATGGCAGGTAATGTAACATTCATGTGTGTATAAACACATGTGTTTTGTGAGCAGCAAAATTATGTGAAGCCGGGGAGGAGGCTGAAGGGAGTTAGTAGTAATTAGTTCCTGTGACTGCTACCAAGTGGGATGTTATAATTAAAAAATAAAGGTAAGTTTGATTTTTTATGTATACTTCTGAACATGTCAATATAAGTTTGCTTTAAGAACACTGCCAGGGACAAAGGAGTGACGGGCTCCCTTGTCTTTGTTAAAGCATCGCTACTAGTTTGGACACTAAATTCTGCGGGTTTGTTTTCATCACCTGGGAAAAAAAGAAGCAAGGCAGGAGGTTCAGTCATACCTTCACCACAAAGACTTCTCTCTTCTGCAGGCCAGCTCTGTGGACTCACAGCCTAATGCCGTGCCAGATACAGCTGCTCTCTTACGATCGCAAAATACTGCCCTGCCCAGGACTGCACAAAACAAACTTCATTGCTTTCCCACAGCAATGCCATTTTGAGTGGCTGCTTACCCGTTTGTCAATGTCATTGTGTTGAAGCTGCACAAAGCGTGCACTGATGGCTGCAATGTAACTCTGCTGATTGGAGAACGCAACACGCCCAGCACCTTTGGGGTACTTCAGCTCTGGATCTGTGTCAATGCCAGCATAGCAAACACCACCATACAAACGGTCCATTATCATTGCCAGTTCAACTGTAAGAAAATAAACATGTCTACGTATAACTATTTGGAACAACTCAACCAGGAAAAGGAGGATCATGCAGTCTAATCATGAAAAGAAAACCCATATGAGGGCTTATGAAGAACATCCACAGTCTTACAACTCCAGTAGAAGAGCTACTCTGGATATTTCAAAAGAAAATACAAAATAGTTTACATGTGTATACACGGGGTATGCGGGCATAACTCAAGAGCACTGTATCAGCAATCTGTTCTGACTGTTTAAGTGAACTACCTAGCCTTACTGGCCTGGGCCTGGGTAGGTAAAGCAATTCATGGTGACCTAACAAGTTATGGAGAAATGTCTACTTACAGAGCTTGAGACTGAATGAAACTTCTAATGCTTCACTGTCTGTCTATTAGAGCTCAGCTGGAATCAAGTCCTTATTCTACCTAGAGACGATGTATCTACAGATAGAAAGTTTACAAATATAAATCCTGTACTGACAAAAAAGGATAATGAAGAGTAGATTCTATTCCAACTGAGAAACCTTCATGGCATCTCATATTGAATTCTCAGTAATACTACTATACTAGTTAATAGTAACAGCAATGAATAGCCAGGCAGCTGTTTCCAAGCTGTATAAACGCGCACCTCGTTAGAGGTCTAAGCTAATGGTCTGGTCTGCAATGCTTGCCAAGTTTCCTGCCTTGATTTAGAATATTTACAAAATGTTTATAGTGAAGTTTGGGGATCGGACCATTCCAAGGGTCTGATATTAAAAACTTATGCCCACCATCGGTCAGTGTACCCTCGAGAGACATGTGGCACTTACCTGTGCTGCCAATTGCCTGAAGGTAATTGTTTACTTGAAAGCACCATCTCCGCCTATGGCCATTTCCTTTCAGGCCACCGCTAAGTCCAAAGACTCAGGCCTACCCCTCGGAAGTGACCTAAACACTCATTTTCTTTCAAAACCTACATTTGGCATTTAGAAAGAAGAAAACAGGGAAAACAGACAGCGACCAGAGCCAATGCAACAAACACCATCACACTCTGGTGGGGACAGGCAAGGGTTCTGCAGGGCTCAGTGGTGTGTTAGGACACCCCTGAGTTCTACAGATAGATGTAAAGCCAAGTATTACTCATTCTGGCATAGTGAAATTGCAAAGGCAATAAGAAAAACTGCCACCACGTCAGAAAGGCTATTTTTGTACTTCAAATTTCTTTTTATACTAGACTGCCTAATATTGATTCTTTTCTAAATGCTCACTTTTTTTTTAAATAGGAAGAATGACCTATAACAAAGCAGTAAGTTTCAAGTGAGGAAATAAATTAGTCATAACTAGCCCAAGAGAAAGTGCTATGAAGACCAAGCAGCAGAAAGCCATCCCAAATGTCCCAAACGGTCAGGATTATTGAGTCCCAATAACCAGGAGCACTACTGATTAAAAAGCTAAGTGGACTGTGCTGCAGTCTCCGGCAGTAACTTGGATATCATCACTTGCACAGCGCAACGAGATCTGGACCTGGACCCTGAATGTCAGGTCAGTGGTTCCTCCCACTGCAACCTTTGATGGCCTAAGCTTTTCCTCACATGGACAATGCTATTCTCAAAAGAAAGCAGGGAACTCAAGGGGGGACTGGAAAACATAGCCATTAGTGAATTTCTTTTAGTAAGATAAGAAATCTCAAGGCCCAGGAAACTAGACACTAATTTTCCAAAGACCAGGTTTACTCTAGAATGGAAAAGAAAGAAAACACTCCTGAGGCCTGGTGAGTGGCCAGGAAAAGAATGCTGGCAAGGAACCAAGTGGCATTGTCTTCCATAATAAGGACTCCAAAAGGTATCTCAATTACAAAGGAAGAGAGTGGCTGAAAGCTGGGAGCTCTAGAGTGCTATCATATGCTGCTCTATACCACAGCAGTCTCCAAGAGTTTCAGGGATCCCCTCATTCCAGAAGTCTCTTTACATAAGCAAAAACATTCCATTACTTTGTGAATATCTCACTGGGCCAAAGACTAGATCATGACTGACATTACTGGCAGTTAATCACGTCTGCTAAAAGCAGGAGCTCTCACCCTAATTATGTGTTTATGAAAATCATATAATTTTCCTTCATGAGCTATATAGTCATTTTTTGCATTGATGTACACGTGTGCATGTTCATGAGTATAGGGAATGCACATGTATGTTTATGTGTGTGTGGAAGACAGAGGTCACGGGTGTGATTTCTCAAGAGCTTGGTTTTGATACAGGGTCTCTTGCTGAGCCCTGAAGCTTGCCTGCTAGGCAAGGCTGGCCGGCCAGTGAGCCCCAAAGACCCTCCAGCCTCTGCCTTCTCAGCACTGGGAGCCTAAGTATCCACTATGTTGCCTGAGCTTGCTTACGTGGGTTCCAGGGATCAAAATCTTCCTTAGGAACTGAGCTTTCTCCCCAGTCCTATAGTATTTTCTTGGACATCAAAACGTCTCCAGATATTTGAGCAATAATGCTTCACCCAAGTAAAAGGCAATTTGTTAAAAGGCTAGGAGAAACCAAAGTGGCTAAAGGAAGAATTTTTTTCAAGAAAACTGACAAATTTTCATCTAATTCACAGCTTTGGGGGGGTAATTTATTTATTTATTTTTTTGTCTCATGTAGCCCAGACTGGCTTCAAACTCTGTGTAGCTAAAGATGACCCTGAATTCCTTATCCTTCTGCCTCTACCTCTTAAGTCCTGGGATCACAGGCATGTGCCACCACACCTGGCTTCAGTGGCTACTAGGCAAGCATTTTACCAACTGAGCCACACCTCAGCCTCCCGAATCTATATTTTAAGTCTATGTTTTATGATCACCTTTGGAGAAAAAAATCAAAAGCAATCAGACAACTGTCTACAGTTGACCATTTCCTCAACCCTAGGTCTTCCTGTGGTGCACTTCCTGAACTCATTCTATGTTAAAACACTAGGAGATGCCCCTTAAATAGCAACCAGAGTTTCCAATATCGAGAAAAGGAGTCACTTTTCATAAGTAATCCTTTTTCAATAGTTTTAATGCTATAAAGACAGCAGTAGAAACAAACTTCATCCATCTGTTACTAGATGATGGGTGACTAACAGAAGCAGAGAAAAAACAAGACTCTTGAGTCTTACACAATTCTAATCTGAGAGCTCCCCAATTTTTAGTATTTGTTTTTATTTGTGTGTGTTCGGGTGCCTGCAGAGGCTGGAAGAAGGGGTTGGAACCCTTGGATCTAAAGTTAATAAGCATTTGTGAACCACCCAATGTGGGCGCTGGGATTTGAACTCTGGTTCTCATGAACATCAAGGGCTCTTAACTGCTGAACCATCTCGCAGCACCAATTTTTTCTATTTTTTAAACAGAAGATGTAAGTTTACTGGCAAATGTTGTGATACACAGCTACCTTTAGAGACTAGGTTTAGAACTCTCTAAAGTGTCACTAGTGAACACAGCGAAGTCTTGTATATGCCCCCTTCTTCTGATGGGAGGAAAGTAGGAATGAAAGAAACAGGCTATCATTTAGATTTTCTAGAAGGGAGAGAAAATCAAGACAGTAATTGTCTGGACAGATAAATCTTCATTGATTCACCATCTCTGCAGAGATGAATCCATGATCTTGCTGTAAAATCTGAGTCCTTTAATCAAGCCTATGTCCTATTGAATAAGCCAGCGTATGATGACAGTGAACCTCAGTCTAAACCTCTCTCTGTAGAGAGAATGGAAAGGGGAACTCCATGGAGCACAGTACCCAAGGAAGATGGGGGTTCGAGGACCAGGCACACAGATGAGGAATTTGGAGTCCACATGGAGTTCATGCAGGCAACAGAGAAGAGTCTACAGGAAGTGCCTCAAAACCACTTCCGGTCACTCCCAGTGTCCTCAGGTCTGTCTAGTCACCACAGAAGTAAGAAGCTGGCAGGAGTCGGAGCTCTGTGCCGGGCCTACTGCATTTTAGATTGTGTGCTCTGCACTTCTAAACCAAATCAAATCACTTCATGATTGGCTTCCACAGTAGCAGCAAAGCCTCCTCTGAGTCCTGTTCCCATGCTGGCTCCTGTGTGGGAACTCCACAGAGCCACACAGCAGAGAGGGAGCAAGAAGAACACAGCCATGGGAGCATACAGGATTTCATGGATTCTGTCTTGTGCTGACTACACCTCTGAAGCTGAACCCCATTATGGTTTCTTTGACCTGCTCCTGATTCTTCATATGTGAAAAGGACTTCAGTTCAGAGAGAAAATCTTGATTTCCCCATTCTATTCCTCTTGTTTAATTACTTTTTAAAGCCAGCCTGAAGGCAATGTCTAAGTCTGGGACACTGAGAGCCAAGTAAGGTGGCAGAGGAATGAGGATTTCGAAGAGAAATATCAGCACATTCATCTTTATAGATTCTAAATTGATATCTAGAAGTTCTATTTCTTCTCTTTGGAAATAAACAAAAATCAACAGGAAAGGCATGAGGCACCTCGGACGATAAGGGCAGACGAATTTTCTAGGTCTTCTGTAAATGTTAAGCTGGCTCATAAGGGTTCAAGAGGAGGCCGCACACAGATAAGGCTTGGGACATTTTTAAATGATGGCACAGAACATTAAGTCAGAAGGGTAGCATTTATTTAAGTTCATTAAATCAAACTGCTACCAAGTTGCTCTTTTACTGGGACAATATACAACAGCTTCCATCGGTACATAGAGCCTAGAGCTGAACCACGGAGACTGAGGACTTGTTACTGTTTTCACTTACTGCCTTCTCATCGAAAACACAAAGTCTTCTGTGTACAACCTCACAAGGTTATCATAAAGACTAAGCATGAGTGAGCAGCTCTAAGCACACTGCTGAGTACACAGTGGCACTTGACTGTTCAGGGTTTTTTCTTCCTGCTCATAAATCTTTGCTTTAAATTAAGCTGGCTTGGTTGCTGCTCTATAAACATTAATCCATCCCAGCCTAACTATGGCTTTATGCTGGCTCAGTCTGTCATGGATATGACAATGTTTGACAACACCTATGGGCCAAAGTTCGTCTGGGAGGAGGAGGTTGGAACACACATTAAACATTATAAAGTTTATAAACATTATCCCTACAAGCATGTCAAACCTGGTGTTTACTTGGGTCACTTCATCGCAAACTTTGGGACTGGATGAGAAAGTGTCTGCTGCTGAGAAACTTGACACACAGTCACTTTGGCAGTCCACCATCTCACAGAACAGAAAGGGATATGGTTCCAAGACCATTTACTAACTGCAAATCAGGGTATGATCCCCAGTTCATATGAGCTATCAGAATGTTTGGACAAAATGTCTGGAATAATGATCCTGAGAAATCGTGAAATATATATTCTCTCCATATGGTATGTACCGTTCAGAAGTCTTTACCTCCCAGGGCTGGACCTGAAGCTCAATGATAAATAACATGTCTGGCATGCATCGTGCCATGGGTTAAATTTCTTACACCATAATGGATCTTTACCTTGACGTAAAAGCCATCATAGAGCACCAGGGATGGGGAGCAGGAAGGGAATGAAATTTCAGGATTAATAGGGAGAAAAAGAAAGGAAAGACTTAGCAGAGCAATGGTTAAGAAAGATCAAAGACCCAACAATAGAGAAACAAAGACTCTAGGAGCTCGAGACCTCAGACTCTCAAGGTGAAGCTGCTCTGAAAAGCCTGGTCTAAGCAAATGTTGGAAGGAAGTCATCAAATGAAGAGCATGGCTCTAAAGCCTATTAATTTGGGAAGAAGAGATTCCAAAACTTAGGCACAATCAAGACACCCAAACCAAGAAGATAGTGTGGGAGGAACACTCAAGCAAAGGAAGTAGAGAGCACTGCGAAACCAGGCATTCCAGTCTCTACTCGGTCTCCTCATAGCCCCTGCCTGACACTGGTTTACTGTTAGAGGGAAAAGGTGTGCATCTTGGAGAGGTCCCAACACCACAGGGATACACCGAAGGGCTTCTGTGTGGGGCTTCGGAATACTATGTTGCTCGTTACCACTTGGAAAAA
>LOJH01024598.1:0-11557 GCA_001685095.1 Ellobius talpinus
CATGCGGGAGCCGGGTGGGACGAAAAGCAGGCCTGAGCCCCCCTATCACTACAGTAAAGGAGTAGGCACTGTTCCTAGGCCAAGGACCTTGTAGCCAATAGGGCAGGTGGTCTGAAAGTTTGTCCTCAGCACAGGGACAGGACTCCTGGATGTCGAAGGACCCCGCAGACAAAAGAGTGAACTCGGGGTGCAGGAGGCTTGTGTGGAGCCAAGAAGCCCCCGCAGCAGGAGCTGGAGGTGCTGTGCACTCCACCCACCCCTCTGGGTGGGTAGCCTCAGTTCAGGAGCAGCTAGAGTTATTTTTGTATTAGAAGTTTATACTTCAGTGAATCAGAAGTCACTGTGTGTGTGTGTGTGTATGTGATTCGTGCTCTTGGAGAGTAAGTCCAATGTCTTATACACACTAGTCCAGTACTTTCTCACTAAAGTCCATCCCTTGTCCTTCCTTGTTACTGTATGTTGGCTTTTTGTTTGTTTGTTTGTTTGTTTGTTTGCTTGCTTGCTTGCTTGCTTGCTCGCTTGCTTGCTTGCTTGCTTTCAAGACAAGGTCACCCACCTCCTGTAGCATAGGTTGGCCTTGAAATTGGAGTTTGATTCTCCTGTCTCTGCTACTCAAGTGCTAGGATTAAAAGCATGCATTACCATGCATGGCAGCCATTTATCACCATTAGAATCCTAGCTCATTCATTCTTCTCAAACACTTTACTGCCCAGATATAAACTATTCTAATTATTATAAACAAGCACTTATTCATTTCAGGATTTTGATCAAGAAAATTTTTACTGATCAATCAAAATTATCATTTTGTTCATTTAGTCTTGCCTAGGGGATAAAATTGTCTCACTTTTTGGTCTTTCCCTTATTTAGTTTCTATGACTTTATACATTATATTAAGATTTTATAGCTGTTGAATCCATTTTCCACTTATAAACTTTCAAATAATTTAAATTTCTTGTTTTCCTTTGATAATATAATTCTAGAACTTCTAACAGATTAGTGATAAGATTTGAAACATAACCTGGGGAAATGTGCTTTCAAAACTATTCTGAGAAATAAATGGCTTACTCTTATACTGCTGGCTATGAGTGTTCAGATTGTTATGTCTCCATCCCACATCATCCTCTTTGGCTTATTTTTTTAATTTTATTTAATTTTTGTTTACTTTTGCATATATGTGTGTATGTGCTCCTGTGTACACTTATATGCATGGGTGCATATATGCATGTATGGGGGGCAGATATTGATGTCAATTTTGTCCTTAATTGCTATTCGACTTATATATGGAGGCAAATTATTATACCGAGAGCTCAGAAATTCAGGTAGACTATCTAGTCAGCTTGTTTTAGGAATCTCCTGTCCTTGCTTCTTATGCTCTGTATTACAGATGGACTGCCATACCCACCTGACTTTTATGGGGGAACAGTGGATTTGAACACTGGTCCTTTGTTTTGCAAAAACAAACAAGAAAAACAAAAAATGGTTTACCCACTAAATAATATCAGGTAGGCCCATCATCATTTTTAAAATAAATTTTATAACTATACTTAGGCTGATTTAAAATAACTTAAATATGTACATATAATTTTGGAGTAATATACTATTTAATGTATCAAAGGAAAGAAACAATAGGAAAATATCACAGCTTGTTATGGGAAACAATTTGGAAAACAACACACTATATGCTAGGAAGGCCTTACTTCAGTGCTTTATGTTACAGCCTTGGAAAGCACTTCCTATAAGACTGGGGCAAAATGAACAACAACAACAACAAAAACTCAGAAGACATCTGAGCATCACAGTCCTGTGAAGATGGAGTTCCATAAAAGCATGTTGATGATTCCTGTCGCACTATCTGGAGAGTGCAGTTAATACAGGGACTCCACATCTTCTTGAAGAAGCAGGTGGGTGCTACATAAATACACTATGAAGAGCAGGGCCAGGATCCTCAGGCCCAAGGCTTTTGAGCTTCTAATGTCTGCCATATCCTTGGCGCACTTCCAACATATAAATGTTCTCTTAATAAATGTCTGTATATCTATCACTATCATGTCCTTTGTTGCAGAACATGAGTCCATAGAAGCCACAGCAGGTGCCCTCCATGTCTAATCCACAATTATAGCAGCTACAGGAGCTTTTTTTGTTTATCCTTTGACAGTTCCATTTGTATTGCTGTCTCATGTGTTCACTAAGAGCCCCTCATGCTAGGTTCAGATTTCTCTTTACTTCCAAAGGAGTCATTTGTAATAAATGAACATATCACATGTCCACATGAATCTTGTATTCACCTTAGAGTGAATACTTCCCCCCTGTATCCCGCAGTGAGTTACGTCCTGTTTCCTTTGTCATTATCAACATGTGCTAAATGCTTTAATTTTCATCTTTATTAATGGTATCCTGTGTGCACAGATGGGATTGCGAAACCCAAATGAGTGTCTTATTAATTCACCTTATAGTCAATGATAAACATGTCAGCTTCTCTTGCTATCTAAGCTGTGTTGTGACAGCTGTGTCTCTGTGGGCACGAAGGGAACAAGGGAGTGTCAACCGCTATGTATGCAGTACAGAAACAACTGACCCATACTGCAAGGAGAGAGAAAGGAAAGATTCTCTAGAGTCATAATATAGGGATCCTGGGTGACACCCTCATGTTTTAGATTCTGACTTGAGTAGGAGGAGGGAAACTCAAGGTGTGGCACACCAGTCCTAAAATACCCTGAAGGTCTAAGCCTCACCATGTTTTGAAATGCAAACAGCTGAAGACTTTTTTTTTTAATCTCTAATTTCCCTTGGCTCTTAAGAGATGGAGTTTCTACCTTGTCCGGATATAACTGTCATTCACTGAGATCAGGTCAGTTACTATAAAAAAGCCAACAATTTAACAATTTTCATGTGATTTTATAACTAAAATATTTCTAGAAAAAGTAACCAAAACATTATTTTTCTTTATGTTACACACATTTTAATAAACCAAGGACTAGCAATTTTATTTTTAATAAGAATATGGAAAAAATCCAGAGGTATCTTTTGTTCTAATGACAGACAAAAGCCTTTCAGTGTATATAATTTCATTTTAAAAATACTTCTATTATACAACAGAAGAGCCTCCATCAGCCTCGGTGACACCAACAATGGAAAGGAATGTTAAGTGGCCCATGTGTCTTTGATTCTCTGGGAAATAGCACTTTTATACCATGTTAAAGATGTATAGACTGAGCATAGAGAAATACACTTTTGAGAATTAATAGCTAGTGTGTACTTGGACCCTCTTTCCCATGAAGAAGTGAGACCTCCATAGGAAATTGTTTCCTGAGCCATCAGAGTAGGTCCCAGGCTCCTCCACATTGCACAGCTGCTCACACAGCAAATCACCCCAGCCTTTAAAGAATTTCAGCACTTGGTTACATCTTTTCCTGCCAGGAATTCCAGATCTTTGGTAAAGCCTATCACTGTGCTTTAGATGCACTCTTATCTTTAAAGTCCTTTTTAAAATGAAGGGCTCTGAATTGGACTGAAGAGCTTTTGTGTTAAGATAAGGAGTTGAAATTTTTCCTTCCAGGTGATTGAGAAGCATTGCCAAGGTACACAATGAGCAAGCTGGCATTGTAGAAGGTCACTTTGAGACTACAATGGGCAAAGACGTGGGAGGGATCCAGCTGGATGGAGAATGATGAAATGGCTGAGTTTGATGATAACTGAGACAGTGTGGGAACAAAACAGAAAGAATTGGGTTGGGCAGCATGGTGGCATACATCTGCAATCCTAGCTACATGGGAGGTCAAGACAGGTGGATTGCAGGTTTGAAGTTAAACAGGGCCATATAACAAGAACTTGTTTCAAATATATGGATGCACGCATACATACATATGTAATTACATCTACACACACACATGGTAATGAAGATTTCTCAGTGCATTAAATGGATACTAATGGGAACCACTCATGCCCTGATCATTAATTTCATTTGAGCAGAGCAGTTTATAATTCCAAAGCACTTAGAGTTTCCATGGAAAGAAATATACCAAGACTGTGTGCTACTCAAAGAGAACTCACAGGCTTCATGATTCTGTACAATTTCTTTACTCTGATGTTATTCAAACCATGTTTTTATAGCATTAATTTGAAAAGGGAATGGAATCACAAGTTTACACAAAATGTAGTACTGGAAGAGAAGAATTCTTCTGGTCTATTGAACTCTTCACATTCATCCACCTTCAATAGACTTCTATGTTCTTCACCCATCTACACTATGGAAGTCTACTTTTTATGATGCTTAATAGTGTCAGCTTGATACAATTTAGAATAACCTATAAGACAGTTATAACTCTGAAGGAGTTTCTGGATCATGATAATTGACATTAGAAGACTCACCCTACATGTGGGGGGACGCACAATTCCATGGGCTTGGCTCCTATTTTAAATAAAAGGAGAAAATGAGCTGAGCTTCAGTGTCCTTCCTCTCCACCTACTGATTGGCAATGCAATGTGGTCAGCTGCCTTAAGCTCCTGTGCTATGATTTCCCCAACATGCTATGGACTGGACCCACAAACAGTGAGCCCAACTAACTTCTTTCCTTAGGTTGTTTTTGCCAATGTTTGTCACAGAATGAGAAAAATAACTAAAACAACAAGCAAGCCAAATAGTACATCATGAGAACAAAACAAGTTAAGACCCCAGGCTACCCAGGAATGAAAACACACATATCCCTAGTCATACAAATGCCATAGAAGAACCATTTTCATACATGCATATAGATCATCCATTGCAACTTTCCCCTTTGCATAAGTTTACAGAATGCTTACCTAGTAATTCATAGATATGACATGTAATAACCACAGTGTTGCAAGGAGGCCACTTGTTCATCTCGGCCACCCAGAACCAAAATAAACCCAATCCTATTACTCTATATATCACCACATGGCAGTGGCTTACCAGCTAAGTTTCAGCATTTCTGACTCTGGCAGCTCTATGGGGTCTTTCTCTCTCTGCCTTCCTTCTCCTAGCATTCAGTTCCGTCTCCCCCCCCACATACCTAAGTTTTGCCTTGCTATAGGTCCAAAGCAGTTTCTTTATTCATTAATGGTAATCACTGCACACAGAGGGGACTCCCACATCACCACAGTGGATAACTAAGAGGTGCCCAGGAACTCTTTTCCAAAAGGAAAAGAGAATTTTAATGATTAGGGCAAGGATAGCATTGTCTACTCAGCTCTCACGTTAGATAACCAAGTTTCAAGATTGTAACATGTAGTTTTAAGAAGAAAGCAGTTTTCATTTTTTTTAAATTTGGAAGCATCAGATTATAAGTGATGATACACAAAGAGCAAAGGATGTAAATGAAGAGCTTCATATTTGGATCTCAAGGCCTGGAAGGATTGATATTATTGAAATTTCATGTCATTCAAAGAAATGTATGCAATCAAAGTGTCAATAGTAATTGAATAATCGTGGAAAATGAGTAGAAATATCGATCAGATAGCTAAAGCAGTTTTGAGAAAAATTATGCGATGGAGTCATGTGCAACCTGAATTCATGATATGCACCAAAGTTGTAGAACTCAGAAGACAATCATGCTAACATGAAGATGGGGGCACCGAAGTCAAGATCGATATCTCAGGATAAAGCTATGCATATAGAATCAATGGATATCTGATGAAAGGCCAAGGACACTCGATGGGGAAAGTAAAGTGTCTTCAGTCAATGATCTTATGATAGATTTTTATTTAGTTGTGCCCTCTTCAATTTATTTTATAAACGTTTATAGTTCTCATTGAATGAATGTTTTCAGCTTTGTACTTTATTCCTGTTTTTTTAGTTATCAAATGTGAAGTTTAAAAGTAGTTTGTCATTAGTACAAACTCTTTTTCTGCTGTGTCTGTCTGCTGCAACTTTACTTGATTTACTAGTTTGCCTTTGGTAGCTTCTGATTTTTCTATATGTAAGATCATCTCATCTGTGAACAGGGATAATTTAACTGCTTGCTTTTCAAATTGAAGGCTCTTGTTTTTGCCTCTTCTCTAGGTCCTCTAGTCAGCACTTCAGTACTGTGATGACCAGAGATGGTTGCTGTGGACAGTGTCATCTGCTTCTGGATCTTCGAAGAAAAACTTCCAACTTTTCACACCTGAGCTCTGCTACAATTAACTGCATATTGAGTGTGTGCTCCACTCTTTTCTGGGAAGCCTGGGTAGAGAGCTTAAGCTCCTGATGTTAGCCACTGTGAAGCCCACACTGTGTCTTGAATTTCCAAAACTGTAAGCTAAGTGAACCTTTTTTTTTCTTTACAGAATAGTAGGTGTAGGGTCCTTTGCCACAGCCATGTAAAACAAACTAGTACAAATAAGGGGTTAGCTGTGATTTTGCCCTGCATGGCCTCTGCTTTGTTTAACTACATTTCCTTTAACCTTGGCATCTAGTTGGAGCAGGCATTGCTCATTTGTCTTCATTTCTTTTTATTGTAATTCTCCACATAGCTTTTGTTAGATGTTTAAAAAAATCTTAAGAGAATAATTGATCCTGCTTTTTGTAGTTAGTTATAATTACAGAACTGCAAATGCTGTGTAATGTCTGGGTCCATCTGGTTCTGTGTATTTTCCTGTAACAATGGAGTCATCCATCAAGACAGCTTCCTCCTTTGTGTGTTTCTTAGGGCTGAGAATATTTAATAAACCCCATCACTGTCCTAAACCAGAAACATTTTGATATAATAATTTACTCATATAAACATGAAGGCAATGCAGAAGAACATCGAGGTTTCTGAATAGCTATTCTTGGAGTAGTTTAACTTTTATAAGAGTGATCAAAAGTAATATAATTCTGTGGGTTTTCTCAATTTATTAGATACTATTGAGTTATAAACCTCTTACATGGCAATGTAATTTTATCTTGGGCTAAAATGCTATCAAAGTAATATAAAGATGAGATAGGATTTAAAATTGAAATTATCCACATTGTGGCTACATTTCTGATTCTTAAAGTACCAGTTCACAACATCCTCCTTTATAGTAGAAATTGATTTAAGAATAAATCGTTGCACTCTCATTCTTCAGGTATGCCAGTCAGTGCTACTTTTGTGAATATTAACTATAATAAATGTCCATTTATTTTGCTTGTCTTTCCATCATTAATTGAAAGTCTTGTAAGGTTCTATGAGATGTTGGCCATGATATAAAGGTACAATGTGAATTGGACATTTTTAAGATGGATTTTACAGATTGTTATAATAAGAAAGCATTGGATAAGATGCATATAAAGATGATATCAGAGACTCTCATTCTAGAAGGACCAGGGAAATTTTATTTAGATAGTTGGTACATAAACTGTGCCTCTAAGATACCAGTTGAAAGGGGAGGTGGAGGCATTATCCAGCTAAGAAAAATCACACCTTCTAAAAATGACTCTTTAATCTCAGGATTCAGAATGTTACAGCTTTATTTCTTATCCTACAGTTTTACCCACATCATCCATGGATTAGGAGAGAGTTGATCTCCCTGAGAGCCACTGGCTTCTTTGTACCCTGTAAGCCTTCCCATCAACATGCCTGCTAATCAACGGTGTTGGAGTCTTGTGCTGAGAGTGGAAGTTCCACTCTTGACTGTATCTCAAGCCTCCAGTATTTCCTCCAGTAGTCCACCTTGAATGAGTACCTTTGAACTGAATGTTCCTAGGGGGCCAAAGTAATGAAGGACACTGGTTATTGGTGAAAACATCTTTACTCTGGGGTGAGAAGCAGGAATCAAACATACTAAGCAATGCTGGCAGAAGCAAGAGGAGAGGGAAATTTTGCCTAAGACAAGGGAATGAGGTAGGGGCTGCAGAGGTGGTTAGCCCTCAGAGCACACTATTCATGCTGGTATTTGGCTAAGTTCTACAGAAGGAAAATGGCGGTGTTTTAGTTTGCTTGCCTGTTATTACAGTGAACAATGAAAATATTCTTAAGGGAGAAAAGGATTTATTTCATCTTATTCTTCCAGGTTATAGTTCATCACTGAGGTAAGTCAGGACAGAGACTCACAGCAGAGACTTGACACAAAAATCATTAGGTGATACAGTTTTCTGAATCATTCCATAGATTTCTCACATCTCACACTTTGCTTGCTTTCTTCAACAGCCCAGGGTTACCTGCCTAGTGATGGTGTTGCCCACAGTTGTCTGGTCCCTCACACTCAATCATCCATCAAGACAATCTCTTATAGACATGGTTACAGGCCAATCAAATCAGAGACATCTCTCCACTGAGATTTCCTCAGATAGCTCTAGGCTATGTTTTTATGACACCTGATATTAACAGATGTATAGTTGACATGTAAGATACATGGTAACATGGAGAGGTGATACAGAAACTGAATAAAACAGAGCAGCTCACTACAGGTATTTTAAAGAAGCATCAATAAGTGTTGGTAATATGTGGCCTTCTAGAACTCTGTATATGTTTGGAGATTTGTATTTGAACAGAACTGTGAAATTTTAAAATATTGTCCTGCTGAAAAGTTTTCTGTTTTCATGGTAAAAGTGTGAGATAAAAAGCATACTTCTCTCCCCTGTAGATGATATATTTAAAATCTTAAATTTCAATTGATATAATAGTTTTTGGTGCTAAAATAAAAGGCAAAGAAAAGGTGAATGCTCGGTGTTTTGATATATATATTTAATTCTTATATTATTTTTAATGTTAGTAGTAATTGAAATTGTATTAGAACTACATCATTTCCCACTCTTCAGTCCCTCTTAGCTTGAACTCCTTCCATATCCTTTCCTCAAGTTGATAGTCTCTTTTTATTTGATTATTATTGTCACATATATTTAAATTATATATAGATAAAGATGCATGCACAGTTATATATAAATAAAATCTGCTGAATCTAGTTTAATACTTTATTTGTATATGGATTCAGAGTTGATCACTCTGCATTAAACAACCAATAAAGGGCCATATCCCTAGGAATGACTAATTTTTCTTCTGGTCATTGTGAGTTGTTTGTAGTTCTTTGTGAGTGGGACACTGAAAAATTTCCCAATTCCATGTGGTTCCATTAATATTGATATTGTTACAGTGTTGTTTGAGGACTATTTCACAGCAAATTCCCTGGCATTTCTGGCTATTACACTCTTTCCTTACCTTCTTCTGTAATGTTCCCTGAGCCATAGATAGAAGAGCTATAATTCAGATATATCAATGGGGGCTGGATTTCCAAAATCTTTGCTTTGTGTTCAGCTGTGATTTTCTGTAATGATCTCCATTTGCTGTAAAGAGGAGTGTCTTTGATAAGGGGCTTTAGTTGTATTTGTCTGTAGATATGAGAATAAAATGTAGAATGTAGTAGAGAATTGTGTTGGTCTGCCAAACTGAATCTCGACTCTTCTAAGGTCCACAAACTCACTATACTTGGAAAGCTGGATCTAGAACTAAGCATTATTGTTCTCCTGTTAAGTGGGCTTTAAGTCCAGTTAAACAGCTGCTGGTTCACAGCAACATGTGAGTACCACTTTATTGCACAATTATGTATATATTGCAATGATGGCAAATGTTTTGGTCAAGAGATGTGTTGTTTAAGTGTATAGAAACATATCTGAAGGATTCTTTGCCCTGCGTGGTGATCATGAGGATACGTTAAACTCTCCTCGCCAAATGGACTGTGCCTGTCCTCTATAGGGCACAATGACCTGACAAGCTTAGGTTCAGGAACTTCCAGATCAACCAGAGAGTTGATTTACTCATGCTCTTCTGAGTCAGATATAGGCAAGGATCTAGTAAAGACACAGAGCACTAACAATCAACTTCTATGTAATAAATCACCAAAATGGAGCAGCTTCAAACAAGTACCAGTAATTCACATGAAAACAGTTTCACTGTGGCTTAGTTGAGTGGTTGGATTTGAAGTCTCTCAAGAAGTTACTGACAAAGCTGCTGCAAGTTCAGTGTCTAATGGCTCACTTGCGGAGTTGCTAAAACAGCAATTGGGAGCCTGTGATCTCTTGGGCCTCTACCACAGCTGACATCCCATCATCTGTGTTCCAGGGACTCAACAGGGCAGTGCAAAACTTGTTGTACCACAGTCTGAGTCTCCTCAATGTGATTTCATACCTCCATCATGGGGTAAATGTTTTCCTCTCTTTCATAGCCAGGCCCATCAATATCACTGACACAACTTACTTTGGTTTCAGAGAAGAATGAACTAACATATTCAGTAATTTAACCTTTAAATGTGACATTGTGAAAATCACAGTTTTATAAATGCTTCCTGTAGAACTTAAAAGCACACTAAACACTGATTAAAAAAAACAAAATCTAAAAGGAACACATGTATTTAAGTATGAAGGGCTGGAACTGAACTATCAGAAAATAACAGGGCTGAGTCTATCATTCATACAAAGAAGTTCGTTCTGATCAAGTGGCAATGCATATTGTGTTATAAAAGTGAAAGAAACCAAAGAGAAATCAGCAAATCTAAGTGCATAGTCTGAGCATGTAAAAATGTGACTTCTTCAAACCAAACTGAAAGAACTGAAATTTCAACAACTGGATTTATGCAACAATCATACTTAGAATATCTATTCTGGTATACTGTTTCATTTCAAAGAAAGAAGATGCAATTTTAAATGTAAAAACACACAAGAAAGAGAACAAAATGTTATAAATTTTGTTGTAGGGTTATGTGAGTCCTTTCTTGAGTTGATTCAAAATGCAGAAGTTAGTAACATCATTGTTATCAGTGCCCAATGGAAAGAAAATTGCCACAAGTAATTTCAAAACACAAAGGAAAATTTGACAATAAAATATTATCAATTTATTTTCAAATAAAATTATTATAAGAGGGAAAAACAAACCTAGAGAAAATAAAAATAATTTGTAATAGAGAAACTTGAATAGGAAAATATGCACATATCCATGGGGACACACAGGTAATTCAAATTAACAGTAAATGTATCAATTTATGTCTGTCTTTCTACAAATCCATGTCAAATGAGTATACCTCTAATTGAAATTTCCCATTTAAGAAATCTGAAAACTCCCCACATTTTGAAAATATTCTCTGCAGGCAGCAGTACTGAGGATACAATCACATCTAAATATCCAGAGATTAGAAAATAGTTTACTCCATAAGGGTAAAGTCTACAGCACCATGCTCTTAGATTAGTGTCGCACTGCATTGCACTCAAGTGCACAGGATCGTTCATGAAAGCAATGGACAACTGACATCCATCTATGGTAACTACAGACACTGACAGAGAGACAGCCCACAATTCTTACCAGGCCTCTGGTAAATTTCAGTGGAATATGAAGACAGTGGTACAAGTCTTTCTTTATAGAAAACATCACAAGCTATGTTGTCAAGTGAGAGAAGCAAGGTCTGGGTAATGTGTGTAAATTGCTACCATCACAATAAAGTGGAGAGTATCCATGCCTACTTGCATATGTATCTTGGAAAAAAATATTGCAAGAACATACACAGAGATACACACACTCATTCATACATACAGATATGCACACAAAGATACACCCAAACACGCACACATACACACACACACACACACACACACACACACACACACACACAC
>LOJH01024599.1:1941-19052 GCA_001685095.1 Ellobius talpinus
AGATAGATAGATAGATAGATAGATAGATAGATAGATAGATAGATAGAAAATAGGAGGGCTACAAGGCAGACCAGATGGCTCAGCAGGTAAAGGTGCTCTGCGAAGCCTGACAACCTGAGTTCAATGCTCAGGATCCAAACAGCATAAAAGGAGAGAACTGACTCCCTGGAGTTGGCCCGGACCATACAGATGTACACTGTAGCACTTCTGCGTTCAGCCGCTTACACAATCAACAAACAAACAAACAAAAAATAAATAAAAGGTAATAAACTTTTATTTAAAAGTAGAAGAGCCAGAGTTCTGGAGGACAACACAGTATCTGAAGCAACAGCCACGGCAGGATTTCTACATCACTCCCCAGATAACAAAAATGAGGCTCAGAGAGGCCCAGTAATTCAAGATGAAACCATACAGAAGAATCGGGTGTCCTGACTCCCTGTCCAAGGCTCTTACTAACTCACATGACAGATTCTACAAAACCCTCTGGCCAGGTTGGTCTTGCGGGATGCTCAAATGCTAGCTGGCCTCACACGCAGGCTCCCTGGGAAGCAGTGGCAGAGTCAAGTCTTCACTGCTTTGTCAAAGTCCAGATGATAACATTCCCACGTCTTAGCAAAAAGTGCAATTAGCAGTGCTTTGAGCCTTGTTCTGTCCCACATCACAAGACATAGAGTACAAATGGCATGCTAAGTCCTACTTTAGACTTCGGGACACTAAGAGCTAGAATTACTGTCACTGCAACCATCCAGAAGTACAGCTTGCTTCTCAATCTGTACTTTACACGGTGAAGGGTCTACCCTGAATAATGGTACAAGCGTCACAACACTCGGTTCTTATTTTTAAAAGTGCCACAGTACGCATGTATGTGCACATGCACTTACATATATATGCTCATGCACATGCATAAGCAACACTCACATATACACACAAGGATGTCAAAGGCCTTTAAACACCCATCATCAGCTGGACACGGCCTAACAGGAAGGCTGTGGGTAAGGAGCTAGTCGGCAGTTGGCAAGGCAGTTGAAATCACTAAGACACACTCATCCCTGGCCAGGTGACAATCCAACTGATTTAGTTCTAAGAGATGATCAAGCAGTGTGGCCAGAAGAGTCAAGTTCCCTTGCTAGATCCAGTCCCTAACCTCCTTACCAAGAGAGAGCAGGCGGCGGGTGAGCTCTACAGCACGGTGCAGGTCACCCAGCTGGAAGACAGCATAGCTCAGGTAGTCCAGCACCAGGGATTTTGTGATGGTGGCCTCCTCCCCAGCGTCGAGCTGCTTAAGCACCTGCTCCATCCACAGCACAGTGTGGTAATAGTCTCCTTCATTGTAGGCTGAGCGGCCCATCCCGAAGCAGTCGTCCACACTCAGCACGGCCTGGTACTTTGTTCCTGTAGCAGGAATAGCAACAGTCAGGCTCGGAAATGCCTCTGGGCGAGGAAGGGAGATGCTCACTTTGGAGAAAGAAAGCCTGGGCCACTGAAAGAGGGAGATTATCCAAGCAAAATCCCACCCAGACTTCACACCACACACCATGAAATACCGTCAATATAGTGAGCATAAACAGGGCGGTTTAGCTTAGGTTAGAGGTCATAGTCAATCTCTAAGCCTCAGACTTCTCTCAAGTAGAAGGGGCTTTGTGACAGGGAGTCCAGGGATCCCACCAAGACACGGCCGTGAGGTCAGTGGGTATAGGTCCTGTAGGTCAAAATGAGAGCTGTGTGGAGGGCAGCTGGCCATGGAAGTCTGAAGAACAGAAAACTTGGATGAATTAAAGAACGGATTTCAGGTGACATGAAAGTCATGGACGAGGACAGTCACAGGTAGGAAGTCTGAAAAAGGAAAGGACAGAGAAGGTTCGAGGTTAGACCTCAAGGGAACACAGATGGAGTAGCATGAGAAGGACTAAGGGATAGAAGAGACAGGTAATGGGAACAGGTGACAGATGCCAATGTTGACAAGAGGGCTAGGCACTCCCTGCAGCCACCCGAGACTCCCTATTCACAGCTACTGGACACGGATGGCATCCCTCCCTTCGCCCAAGATCCACAATGAGCCTCTTCCCAGGATGGCAGCTGCTGCAGAGACCAAGGTCTGCTCGTTCTGCTGGTCCAGAATCTGACGACATGGGACAGAAAGTCAGGAGAGTAAACACAAGATGGAGTCACAGGCAGGCCAAGCGTTGGGGGCTTATGGGACCACTCCTTTCTCCACGGATCTCCACTGACTCTTTGGATCCAGGAATCTATTACAACAGGCTTAACACAGATAAGCAAGCTGTGCTCTGGACCTAGACAGAGCCAGATTGCTGCATCCCTACCAGTTGTATGACTCTGGACAATTCACCCAGCCTCAGCCTCAGTGCCCTATCTAAAAGGATACGCTACCTACCCAGTCTATCTAAATAGAGACACCAGAACTAGTTTTAAAGGGCTGTGCCAAAAATCCATTGAGATGATATATGGGGATGTTGCCTCAGGATGTTAGAGACCAGTAGCTACAATCAACATGTCTTATGAATGCCAAGAATGTGAGGAATGACATCCATAACTCAGCATCCTCCTCAGAAGGAAACTCGAGTGTCTGCTCTATGAACAGTGACAGCTAGGCTGAGCACTGAAGGGCTATCAGACAGGGAGGAGCCCACAATGGGTAAGGGTACCAGAAGAAATGGAAATGCTGGGAACAACCGGCAAGCTGGGAGCAATGTCCCACCTATAGGGAGACTTTGGGGTCACTTCTGAAAGCTAAGTATTGAACTCAAATGGATAAATGTATACTTAGGAGCAGACAGAAAATTGTCCTAAATAAGTTGGAGATATGCAAAGGGCCAGAGGCTATTAGAGAGACAGAATCCAGAATCCATAGACTTTACAATTACAGCTTAGGCTGCCAATGGGCAGAGGTGCTTTTTGCTAAGAGAATAGGTAAGGACAGATGGGAATTTCAGTTTGGCACAAATGAAGTTTATGCAATCCATGGAATGTCCAAGTAGAGATGTCTAGAGGTGCTCGCCTATTCTGGTTGGAGGCCCAGGAGACATGCCTTGACAAGGAACACAGATCTGCATGTCATCCATGTCGGGCAGCACATCAAGTGATGAAAACAGTGGGGCTCCCCTGAGGAAGGGGTTCAGAGTGAACAGTGGGTGAAGTTCTGGGGAGTAACTCGCTTTGCCCTCCGGCCCCATCCAGGACACTCAATATACAGCTCCCTTCTCCCATCCACCATGCCTCATAGCTACAAAGCAAAAAACTCCCCAGAATTACCTTCTCACTCTGGCCTCATGGTTGGGTCTGGACCAACACTGACTTAAGCAGGCATAAAGAGAACCCTCCCCCCTTGTTAGCTCAGCAGAGTCCTCCACACCAAGACCCTGGGCCTGGAGTAGCCAGCCACAGGACAACTAAGGAGGAAGACAGGTCCTACATCACCTGGGTCTCTCAGCTGCATTTCCCCTAGGCTCCCAAGAAGTGAGGTGTTATTTAAATTATAATGAGGTCCAACTGAATTCTTGGGTTTATTGGTCTCAAATAACCCCCAAGACCCAGTAAATCTATAATCACTAGCACTGGGCACGAAACAGGCAAAAGGCTAATTTAAAAAAAATCAAAAACAGAGGAACGAATGGCCAGACATATGAAAAGAGAAAAGGCAGCGATCAGCACCCCAGAATCCAGGACATCAGACAGAAACAATCCAGCAAAATTAAAGGGTGTTATGCTTGTAATCCGCCTGCTGGCTTTGCCGGCCCTGTGCTCCTGGTGACTTTGAAGAACAGGATCACAGACGAGAGGGACAAAGGCACTGTGGGTTCAGGAGTATGTGAGAACCCGGGAGAGGGCGGTAGAGAAAATAAATCACTACCCAGCAGCCTCAGCAGGAAAGAAGAAATGAACTCAAAAGAGCATTGGACCTAGAGAAATATGAGCAATGAGCTACAGAGCCTTCTTGTGAGGTGAGAGAGAGAGAGAGAGAGAGAGAGAGAGAGAGAGAGAGAGCAGGGAAAGGGGGACATAAGAAATGGGGGACTAGGCGGGACTATATAGGAACTCAAAGAGCCCAGAGAGGTAAGGACAGAATGGGAAGGGACAGAGACTGACATACGGGAGATGCAGTGGGTCTACAGATCAGCTGCGGACAGGAAGCAATGAGAGGCTTAGGGATGGAACCAGGTCTGCCAGCTGATGGGCGATTTTCTGGGAGCAGGATGCTGACGGAGATTCCTGAGCAACAGCCTCAACTCTCTACCATGCTAGAGGAGAGATCTTGGCTAGTACCTGAATCAAGACGTTGGGGTAGGGGTTGAAGATGGGAGACTGGCATCCAAAGGGAACCTGAAACCACCAACACCACCGACAGTCTGACCTGTCCAGACACTGAAGATACGGAAGTAAACAAGGTGCCTCACCTGGAAGTTCCCCCCTGGAAATTGTGTCTGGGTCCAGTTTGTATGTGTCCTGAAGTCTCATCAGTGCTCTGGCGGCTCCGGACTCGTCCTCGTCGGTGGGGAAGAACTGCCGCTGCACGGAGAGGTTGGCGACAAAACCTTCCAAATGGCAGTGAGAAGAGAGGGTCACTTCTGATCCAGGGACAGAAATCTACCGGGGACCAGAGGCTGTCGCTAGAAAGTGTCTGGCTAGTGGGATTTCCCTGCCCCTTCCCTCAAAGGCTGTTGGTAGGCTGTAGGCTCAGTGATTGGAACACCTGCCTGGCATGCATTCGGGAGCCAGCACCAAAATAAGAGTAGAAAAACAACAATAAAGTGTTCTCCTTCTTCAGAGAGTCCTCCCTGGGGGCTCCTCCACAGAACTTCTTTCTTAGCCCTCCCTACGCTATTCATTTGGAATTAAAAGGTCCTGAACTTGGCTTAGCACTTGAGTCCAGAGTCAGAGTATGGGTTTGTGGTACCAAGACCACAGCCCAGAGCCTAGGTAGATTTGACCGCTAAAGTAGCCCCAGGTGGCTTTCTAGGGCCTCAAGGCCTAGTCCCAATGAGAGACGCAATTCCTAATATTCTAGGACTCCAGGCCTTGCCATGCTAATGCTTCAGGCCTGAGAATCTG
This sequence comes from Ellobius talpinus, assembly GCA_001685095.1. Lineage (NCBI taxonomy): Eukaryota > Metazoa > Chordata > Mammalia > Rodentia > Cricetidae > Ellobius > Ellobius talpinus. The sequence goes on from LOJH01024599.1 coordinate 7,009, forward strand.
CCTAAGAACTGAGGACCGGGAGGGGAACGCCAACGAATTCCACTCCTGGCCCCTTTCCAAGAGCAATAGCACCTGGTGCCACCCCTTCTCCACATGGCAAGCCAGGGCCCAGGGATGAAAAAGCTGCTACATTATCTTCTTCACAGTTATATGGTCAGGAACTCTGAAGATGTTAGCATCCACAAAAAAGAAGGTAAGCCTCATAGACAGCCACACTGTACTGTCAGGGTTCCCCCTTATTTCAGGGGCAAGCATCCAACATCAGAGACGAACATAAATAATTGCTCTCTGGGCCTGTCCCATCACCTTCCAGGTAATCCTAGCTCCCAGCAGGAACGACAGGATCAGACAGCAGATCATCCGAGTCTGTAAGGCTTCCTCGCCTACACCTCCTGCAAGCAGGAGGAACAGCCTGTTCTGAGCTGTTCTGAGCAGCAGGCCCAGCCCAGGAAAGGGAGGGGAGGCCTGTCTAGGAAAGGCAGTGGTTTCTGGAGGCAGTGAGCTCACAGGCACAGCTCCAGCAGGGCTGAGCTCACCAAACCCTCCCCTGAGACTACCCAGCCCCCAGCCAAGCCCAACCCCAGCTGGTCATGTGGCTGTGACCAGTCTCAGTCAGAGAGACAGCTAGTCTGAAGTTAATCAGCACTCCCAGCTCAGAGAAGAGGCCCTGCCTGAGGCTGGGAATCCCGTGGCCCACCTCCAGCCCACCCTTCGATTACCAAGATCCTTTCTTCTGGATCACGGGAGCGTGTTCACACACAGAAAGCACTAGCCCAGAAAGAGCCGTTAGCAAATCCATGCTCCGCCTTGGAAATACCATTTCTAGGAATTTAACTTAGAAAAATAATCGGAGGTCAACACCAAGATGCATGTAAAAGAGAGATGAAAAATTGGACACAACCCAGGTACAGTGACTTGACCAGGCTTAGAGAATATCACTGTGACAGATGACTATCCAGCCATAACAGTCACAGCACAGGCACATTTAATGGCATCTGCAGAAGCTGGGAAACCCAGGACTGAGCACATATTTATGCTGAACCCACGCAGTCACGTTTTGTTATAAAAGACACACATAGGAAAGAATTCAGATGACGTCTCTATTCCCCAGCTTGCCTCAGCCCCAACACTCAGCCCACCTGACTCACACATAAGCAGATTAATTCTTTTTGGTGTGTGTATGCATGTGTGGTGTTTGTAAATGTGTGTGTATGCATGATCGCGTATGGGTGGGCGCACACATAGGCATGTGGATGTGCATGGAGGCTGTGGGCCTTCTTCAGTCAACCTCTACTAACTCACTGAGGCAAGATCTCTCAACTGAGCCCAGCACTCACTGATCAGCTAGTCTAGCTAGCCACCTTGCCCTGGGAAATCTCTGCCTCTCAAGTGTTGGGATGATGCCAGACTCACTTGCCTGGCTTTCCGTGGCTTTTGGGGATCCAGACTTCAGTTCTCCAACTTGTATGGTGAAGGCTTTACCCACTGCGCAAACTCACAAGCCCAATATTACAGGGTTTCTTAAATATTTTTTAAAGTTTATTTTATGTGTATGAGTGAGTATTTTACCTGCATGTATGTTTGTGTATGCATGTATGCATATTTGTATTTATGCATACATGCATGTGTACACACATATGCTGTGTATACATGTATATATGCCTGGTGCCTGCAGAAGTCAGAAGAGGGTATCAGATTAACTGGGATTGTAAATACAGATGGCTGTGAGCCACCATGTAGATGCTGGGGACCAAACTTGGTTCTTCTGCAAGAGCAGCCAGTGCTCTTAACCACTATGTAATCTCTCCATCCACCAAAATTATAATTTTAATGGTACTTATCATGGAGCAATTGGATTAAGCATCATGATTTTTATGTGATATATTTTGTGTTCCTGAAGTTTGTTATAAAAAGGTGTATTTCTGAAGCATAATTAAAAATGCCATTATCAGGAAACATTACAAAAGAACAGGAAGTGACTGTTAGAACATTTTTAAAACAAACTAACAAGGACAGCTCCAGGCAGAAGCAGACAGGCACACAGACACAGCTGATAGCTGCCCACTGCCCCTCACCTGCCGCTGAGTCCTGCAGGACCAGGTCCCCCAGTGCAGGCCACTCTGTGTTCAACCGCTTTACCAGCTTATAGGCATTCACAGGATGAGCCAGGTAGCCCTCGGGGTCGGCGGCTGACTTGCTGGTCAGGGCTTCCATTTTACTGGCCCAGCTGTAAAACCAAAGGGAAGGAAAAAAAAAGACTACCACACCCTACCCACACAGGCTGGTAATTTCCTTGGTGAGGCCCAGAGCTCTTTCATCAAGAGATAATAAAACTTGACTATAGTAACTTCCTAGATACTTCTAGCCCTTAATCTAGGTGAGAGCTGGGAACTCCATTGTATATTAAAATGTGTTAAGCAGAAAGGAAAAAGATGGTTGCTTCTTAACCCAGAGACTCAGCAACTCTGGAGGACCAGCACAAGTTAACTGCAGGTCGGCTCCTCTGGGTCACCCTCTCGATGAATTCCTCTTACAGATACTGTGACAGGCTGGGGACGGGGAGCAGCAGGGAGACTCAGGGTGGGGTCTTAGGACACTGGACACCTCTTAATCTTGGAGAGCTTGGCTTCCTCCACAAGGATGTACTCCTTCAGAGACTGCACGAGGTCCTTCTCTGCATAAATCAGATCAGTCATGTGCCCTACAGGAGAGAAGCAAGAGCCAGTAAGAAATGGACAAGGAGTGGCCTGCCCCAAATACCAGAACAGAAGTGAGTACCCCCAGGCAAGTGCATGTCAGTAAACTGGGAATCATAGGGACTGGTGGTTAAAGGTACCTAGTCACCACATGGCATGACCCCAACTCCAGGAAGACAGATGCTGAGGAGGTAAGAGCATTGCCTGGGCAAAGTGCAGGTACACTGGGGAGGGGACTACAGAAGTCCTAGCTTCATTCTCCCATCATCACCTGGTTGATCCTTTCTTAGGGGGAACAACCTAAGGGCTCATCAAATGCAAATCAGCTCTGAACTTCCAGTTGAGAAGGAGAGAATCTGGTCCTTGGGACAGAGAATGCCCACTGCTTAGACCACCCTCTTGCCGAGGACCCAGAAAGACCTGAAAGCTACTTGCAGTCTGCACTTCCAGAAAGGAGGGCCCAATTCAGAAAGCTGCCTTCCAAGACATATGTTCATTCATCAGGATGGTGTGGAGGTGTGGGGGAGGAGAACTTTCACAGGCTCCACCCTCCCTGGACTGAACCCTAAAGGAGCCTCAGGCAGTGACACCCCTTGCATTTAGCTGAGGACTGCTTAAGTAAACTAGAGTTCGGTTGTCACGTACCAATAGAGGTGAAGAATTCTGCCTGCACCCAGCTCAGGACACCAAACCAGGACATCAGCAACACCAACACCTGGAGCTCCATGATGGGAAAGGGCAGTATCTGCAAGGCATTCAGGGACAGTAATCAGAGGGACGCGGTGGAAAGAGCACCTTCAGCTGGACATGCCTGTAATCTCAGCACTCAAGAGACGTGTGAGGAAGAACAAAGTTCAAGGCCGCCTGGGCTACATAGCAAGATCCTGTACTGGGGTGGGGACAATGTATATGAGAGGACACATTCATATGTGCTGTGCACATACATACACATACCCTCAACTATATCACTAAATAAGGTATTCAAGATCACCCAAGGGAAGGGTCACAACATGGAACCAGGGATATGTGCTCAATTCTGGCCCCTGCCTGGGTTTTATTTTGTTTTCCTTTTTAGAAACAAGGTCTCACTACGGATACCAAGATGGCCTAGAACTCAATAAGCCTCCTGCTTCAGCCTTCCAATTGCTAAGATTACAAGTGTGCACACCCGGCTTCCTGTCTGTCTGTCTTACTTTCTAATACATATGCCAGGAGAGTGTCAAAAGTCACGTGTAAGACGGTCCAATGCAGACAGTTTGCTCCCAGGACCTCAAGGTCATGGGGATCTCACAGGGGAGGAAGCAGCTCTGCAGGGCCACTCTCCCCAAACCACTGATGCAGGTCATACCATCCAGAATGTGACAACGTGCCTCCAACAGGGACCTCCCTTTGTACTTGAACTGAGGGTTGTCCAAACAGATAAGAGTCCTGTTGCCACATATCAATAGAGGTTGAACTGAGGGTTGCCCAAACAGATGAGTCCTGTTGCCACATATCAATAGAGGTGAAGAATTCAAGAACCTGGATGCTGTCCACAAGAAAGTGACAGAATAGAACAGACTGACAAAGAGAGCTGAGACAATGTGACACAGGGGGCTAAGCCAACTTGAAGTGTACAGAAGGCCATCAACAGAAGAAGAGGAAAACTGACTTCTGCCCGTCTGCACCTGCCGCAGAGAGCACTTCTGAACAGACATGGCTCTTCCTGTAGTGGGGATCTAGACAGGCACCTTCCCTAGCCACTCCCTACCCATTCACAAACATTTACTTACACCCCAGAGATTCCAGGCACCAAGCTAGATGCTCAGAATACAAAGGTGAATCAGTTGCACACAGTCACAACACTGGGGCTGGGCTGCTAACATGGGTGAGAGGCAGGCACTGCCTTCTCAGCCATCTAGAAACAGATACACTTCTGAGGGACGCAGAAGCAACCTGGAGCAAGCTTCACTGGCAGCTGGCCTAAGTACACAGTGGAGGCTTCAGACATGCTTCCCCATCTAAGCCACACAGCCCAGAACATGCTGGAAAGCCAGCGCCCTGCTGAACCCTTGTTCTGCCTATCCCTCCTCTTCACGGTTCAACTCAGCCAAGTCTCTGAAATGGCTCAGATGGAAATTTACTCTAAAAGAAAGCAAAGGAAATAAATGAGATACAAATGCCCAAAACTATGTAGGAAAATCTCCAGGTTAGGGGGATCTCTGATGTGGGGGCCAACCAACTACCCCTCAAAGTGGGGGTGAAAAGAGAGCAGAGTTCAGGCAGGAGACCAGACCAGACTTGGATGAAGTGGGGGGCTCCATGCACCTCCCAGTTGTGTGGCCAGTTCCAGCGCATACCTAGTCAGAAATCGGGCAGCAGACTCGGGAAAAGGGGGAAGCCTTTTCATTCCTTCCAAATACCACCCACAGTTCATACCTTACAGCGACTGGGAAAAAGCAGCCAGGTTTCTTTATTACACGAGGGCCAGCTGTCATTTCTCTGGAATGTGCTGCCTGGCTTAGATGAGCCCATCCACAGATCCTAGCCTGGAGACACAGCCTCAGAGAGTCACACATGCACTTTAGGAAGCGACTTACCAAGAGCCTTCCCAGTCCTGTTCTGGCTGGGGAGAAGAGTAGGAAAACTCTGCTAGCCAGAGAACTGGGTGTCCCAAGGCACCATTCTAATCAGGGCCATCTGCTCATTTCTTCTGACCCCAGGATCCCTGAGCTCTAAAGGCTTTGTATGAAAGGTCACCTAACTGGGGTCAGGTGGAGAGGACGCACTTATCCAAGAGCAACTACGCTCTACACTGTGGGGAATGTCAACTCCGGCCTCATAGCTACACCCAGCACTCACCCAGGACAGAGAAAGTGGGAATAGGTGAGTCTGCCCAGGGCCGGCGCTGTCAAAGTGTTCTCAGGAGCCCTCAGAAATCCACAAAGAACAATACAGGAGGTGGTCATGGTCAAATCCCTTTTTATGAAAACATGGCACCAAATGAACACTGCCGAGTTTTATGACCCACACCTCAGGGTTTGGAATAATGTCTGCCCTGTAGCAAGCACCCAGTGAAAATCATCATGGATTTATTCAGACTAAGAAACCACAACTAAAGAGTTTACACTCTGTACAGTAGATTAACATAGACTATGTAACAATAAACACTCTGTGGCCATCAGCATAGAATGATCAAAGCAGACTGGCAAGGGCCAGCTGTCAATAATCCATACTGTATGTTCCATTTTTTGAAAGGAAAAAAAATGATGTATGTATGAATATACAAAAGAATCATACCATAACTGTATCTTGGTGAAGTAATTTTATTTTTCTTTTTATGTTTGTTTTCCTAATCTTTCTACAAGAAATCCTACTAGAATTCAAAAGGTACATATTTTTGTGATATGTTGAATACGCACAGGAAACAAAGTAGGCCCTTCTCAACTGAACTCCAAAGGGGCCTTGGCAGTCCCAGTGTCTGGGCCCCTGTAGGGAGGTCTCGCAAAACCTGCCAATGTCCCAGTGACAGCAATTCACCCACCAGGAGGCTGGCACTGTTTCTCGGCATGGTGATTCCAAGACATACAACCTAAGCTCCTGCAGCGAGCCTGCTCTTTGGAAAGTGCATTTATAACCTGGCCAAGTAGCCATGGAAAGATGTTTCCAGCTGCAAACCGGCAGCGTCCTCAGCTTCTCCCCATACCTCATCGAGAGGACCCTCTGCCAAGCTCTCAGCTGCCGTCCAAATGCTGCTACATCTTGAGTTTTAACAAAGCACTTAACAGCCCAGAGACAGAACATGAGTTTGCAAGTAGGTCTTGCCTGGCACTAGGCAAAGATGCTGTTTGCCTTCAGTGAAGGGATAACCTCCCCCGAACAAGACTCTTCAGCCCCTTTTCCCACGATGGCCTAGCCCGCCATACAATGGCTAACACTAGACTGGCAGAGTTGAGAGGACCCAGGTACTCAACCAAGGAGGAGCCATGCACAAGCGCCAAGAGGTCACACCACTGAAGCACGTGGATGCCCACACAGGCTTGGAAGTGCACCCAAGTCTCACTACCTGACACCATGTCTCAGCCATCACCCTGATCATCCATCTTCATCCATGCAGGCCCCACCTGCTCTGACCTCTTCACCTCTGGATGGCTTCTCTCCAACTCTGTTCTACCAAGTAGCCAGCAAGGTTTGCTGAAGCCCTCCCTTTAGTTCCCACTGCCAGATAAGATACAGTCCAAACACCTTAGCCCAACGGGCCCTTGTAGCTTCATGACCTGGCCGTTACCCTCTCCAGCCCCACCGCACTACCTCAGACTCAAACCTTCAACGACTTCAGTATTTACCTCCACCAAGATACTTGTGAAAGCCAGATCTCTGCTCGGTGAAGCCAAGTGTTCTCCCGTCTCCCAAGAGTCCTCTCGAGTCCCATTTCTCAGTATCCATTTAAGAAAGCAAGTAAAACAGTCAGTAATGGAACTCTCTGGCCTTAGATCTTCGGCCCCACTGCTGTCGTCAGGGGTGGAAGCTCAATGGGCCTGACAGGAATGCCTGTGTCAGGTACAGTACATCTGTCCTTACATCATCTCTAGTCAGTACATGAATGCTGGGAGCCGTCAAAACCATTACCTCCTGCAGCAGCAGAGAAGCTGCCAAGGTCCGCTTGCCAACACTTTGCTGGGTTCCCATCTGGGCCTCAACAGATGGTCTAATGGTCTAGTTGAACTTAACTCATGCATGCAAAAAAAAAAAAGCATCATCCATGCTGCCCCATGCCCTAGGCTCCTAACCTTCTACTCTGCCTTAGCCAGGCAGAAGATACTGTTGACCCAAACCAGATGCTCTGGTTCCTCCCACTGCCTCCTGACTAGGCTCCCAAGTGGCTACAGAAGGACCACGCTGAGGAGTGAGGAAGAGTTAACTTCTCTTGAGGCAACTCTGGCTGACAAAGGATAAAATACAAGAGGGAGCCAGCAGGTACTTCCTTCAAATACCTTCTGTAAGAAATCGTCCACAGGCATGGAGTCCCCACAGAGGTTCCACACAGAAGTAGGCCCAAAACGGCGGAGGAGCTAGCAGACCTCCATCGAGGGGGACCAGCTTGCTAAGGTACCTCCTCATTGTTTCCCCTTCTCTCTTTTCCCCTCACCCTTGCTGCCCTGCAATAGACTTTTCAATAAGCACTAAGCACTTAAGCTCTGCCTCCGGCTCTGTTTTCTGGGAACCTAGTCTAAGATAACCATGGTTTATGTTTCCAGAGATCTTTCATTTCTACCATCTAATTCTCACAAAAACCTTGTAAGCCAGATAATCATCTCCGCTTCAGCTACAATACTCCTGCCTGGTCCGCAGAGGATACATTCCAAGAAACCCGGTGCATGAAACCACAGATAGTATCGAACCCTGCGTATGCTGCTTTCTCTGTGAGTGCATACCTATGATAAAATTGAATTTGCGAATTAGACACAATGAGAAATTATCAACAGAACGAAATAAAATGGTTATAACAAGTTACCGAAATGAAGCCGCCAGCGTGGCTACTCTTGCATGCTGGGGCCCACTATTTAGAAGGTTACTTGAGCACAAGCAGTGTTAATACCATGCAGTCAACCTGATAAGCAAGTGGCTACAAAGGATGGTGAGTCTAACAATGGGCAGTGTACACAGCAGGGATACACTCAACAAAGCCTGTGAAAACCAGGATGGAGGGACGCGGATTCCATCACAGAACTCAGGCGGGCTCACAGTTGTTTATTTCTATGATTTTCCAATAAACATGGTGAGTGTGGATGATGAAAGCTGAAGAAAGTGAAATAAGGAATAAGGAGGGACTTAGTGTATAAGACGTGAGAAAGATCGCTGTGGATGGAGGGCTCCCCATACACCTGACATATGTTCACAAGCTAAGCCCCCCAACAAAGCCCCCTTCTGCTAGCCACGAGCATCCAATCTCACATGTGTCACTTCATGGGACATGTGACTTCCTGAAATTAGGAAGTCATATTCTACTCAGATTGAAGACTTCCTCACGGAGGTCTCAAAGATTCACAAATAAAGTACATGACATCCCTAGTTAGAGCCCATTAGGAAAAGGAGAGCCCATGGACAAAAAATAACGACAGTTCCCTGAGTTCAAGGGGGCAGTCATTTCAACTGGACACATTATGCATTATCAGTCAACCCAGCTTTGACACCCAAGGAACAGGTAGGTACACCTGCCCGGGGGTAGGAAAGACCCAGAGTTAAATTCTAGCTCCACCTGTCATTTCCTGGCTTTGTGACCTTGGACAAGGCCTAGACTTCCTGATCCTCCTGCACAGGAACTGAATTGGATGACAAGTGTCAGCAAGCTGCCAACCATTGGGCTGATTTTGATCAATCATTGGCACCAAGAGAATCACAGGAACATGAGGGGACCTGAAGTGGGCAGTTGCTCAGCCCAAGTTAGTCGTCCTTGGAATGAGGAAGGCCCATGAGGAGGCAGTGAAGATGCAAGAAACGAGGAAATGGCGGAAGGTGAGTGATGCCCGCATCCCAGGAACGCCAGCAAAGACGACATATTCAGTTCAGGAGAGACCGGAATCAGGTGTCACAATGTACTCAACACTCGGAGGTGACCCTAAAATTGTCTAGTCACAGGACCTGAAGCCCACCAAGGACAGTTCCCCAGCAAAAGGCCGGGAATGCAACCAATACTCCAAAAATCTCTCAGACCTCTGTGCTTCTGACCTGCACATTCCAGGCTCCTACAAGCACAAGCCTTGGGGACTCCACTATGCCCTGGCTCCCAGGAGTGCCAGGTACAGAGCAGGCAATCTCTAGCAAGCACTTCCCAAGAAGTCTGGAGCAGAGGCTGGCCTGGGCCAGGCTCCCACAGATCCTACCAGAGCCAGGGAATCACTATCCAAACACTTAATCCTCTGCCCTGCAGTGGTATCAGCTGAACAAAACCCTCTTCTCTAAGAAGTCCAGTCCAGACCTTCTCATCACGCTCTACTCTCACTGAGAAAAACTGTCTGCCTATCCCTCATTTCATGTCCCCAGCTCAAAACCCACAGACCACAGGACTCCACGGTCCCCTTAGCTCTGGGAGAGGATGGTGTCCCACCGTCAGGCACTTCACAGGTCTAAATGACTAGATTTGAATGGCGTTTTCAAAGCTGAGCTCTTCTTGCAGTACTCGGCTGCTCTTTCACGTGCCGGCATTACAGCGTCTGCTGCCAACCTCCATCTGCATAAAATTAAGTTCTTGACAGATCCCAGAAGCCAGGGACACACCTCCCAGGCCTCTGCACACTACCAGCCAGCGTGGCCGTAAGGCAGCCAAGGCCTTTCGTCCAGCCTCAAACCCTCCCAAGGATGTAGGAGGATACACTCAAAAAAGGGAAGCTTTCTCAGGAGATGAGGAAACCCTCAATCCCCTCTCTCCACTCATTCCTCAGACTTGTGTGTACTCAGTCTCCCTCTGATGAGTACCCACATACAGGGCTCCTCCCTGGCCGAGGCTGGTTGCCAGTGCTAAACAGCAACCTATGGGCAAAAAAAACAAACAAAACAAAACCTCCTCCACCTCCTCTTCTCCCTTATTCTAGTTAGCCAGGCACGTTCCAGCCAGATACCAGGCATACACTATTCAAGGAATGGCCCACAATCCATTGTGGGTTATCCAGTCTATAGATAAGTAAGCCACTCTCTGCATCACCTCACAGCAGAGCCTGTGACAAGGAATATCAAAGGCCACATACAATGCTTCCTTCAGTTGGGTTGTCACCATATCTGCCTGATGAGCTCTCCAAGTACTAAGGAGGGTTAGTATGACAGAATCATCGGGATAAGGCCTCCAGCCAACTCCATCCTTGCAACGTGGCTTCACTGGCTGGGCCACACAGTGGACAAGCTGGACTGTGTGAGAACAAGAAGGGCCCAGAAGGAAAGAATCCAGAGGTCAAACATCCTGTGCCCGGAGAGGAGCCGAGAGGCCGGGCCTTGAGGCAAAAAAAACATAGTGATAGACTGCACCTTGGACACTTCTGAGACAGTTGAGGTACAAGGTAAAGGAAATCCTGGTCAATTTAACAGAGAACTCGACCATGGATTGTCGCAGGTGTGATATAAACTCAGAACAAGCAACAGATTGCAAAAGTGCCCTATATTCTGAGCTAGACAAAGCGTAGGACATTTGAGGGTGCCAAAAGCTACAAAGTGGTGCACCCAGACCCTGCCCTTAGGTCTTCCCGTCCATCAAGAGGACCAGGTGGTCTGCAAAAGACTTAAAGTGTGATTCTGTGGGGTGAGGAGGCCTCCTCGGGGGTAACTCAATGCTCTCTCCGACAGCATAGTAAATGTCACATTAGAACACAGATGACAGAAGCACCCACCTGTACTTCCCAGTGACAACCGGGGACAGAAGTGCTCTTGACCCACGCTCAATGAACTTCTCCACGCGCAGGTTTCTCACTCCTTGGTGGTTGGGGCCCTTGGACAACTCTTCCCTAATAGGCCCTTTCCCCGTCACCTTGCCTCCACTAGAATATCACAAAGATGATACTGGCCCAAGTTTGTGGCCACTCTGGGTGCTTCCTAAGTGACCACTCCAGTCCACAGGAGCTCCTGCCCCATGTCCTGAGCCATTCAGACATCTACCAAGTCCACACAGTCCAAGCTCCCTAGCAACCCAGTACTTACTTTGCTGCTCCTCTAGACCTGAACTTGCTGAGTCTTTCCTCTGCCTGCCTGTCTTTGCAGTCTCCAGGCACACAGAAAGCTGTTTGTTGAATCAGTCAATCACCACGGGTCTCCGCAACTACCGAGGGAAAACATAAGAGGTTCGACAGGGATGTCTGACAGAGAGGAGGAGGCTTTCTGATATAACTGTCCATAAAACTAGCGACACCAAGCTAGTCCCTGCTAGGCTTGGGACCCAGAGGAGCAGGTCTCCCTCACCCTAAGCAGCGACCCCTCCGGGGCCAGGCGGGCGCCTCCGCTTTAGATCGGGGGCGACTCTGGGGTCAGGCCGCCCCTTCTCGGGATCCTGACCCCACAGGCTAGCCAAGTGTCTGGCCCGGCCGAGCCGCACCGGCAGGAAGGGCGCCGCCGACCTCACCGCCCTGACCCTGGGAAGGGACACGGGCGGGACAGGAACCGAGGCGGGTGAAGAATCAGGGCGCTGGGCGCGGGGCTGTGTGACCCCGGATCCAGCTCCCGGCTCGGCGCAGGACAGGTCGCACCGCCCGGCCACCCCGACCCGAGCCCAGCACCGCAGACGACCCCGCAGAACCGCGCTCACCTGGACGCGCGCAGCAGCCGGCGTTTCTAGAACCTCCCGCGGCGTCGCCCCGGCGCGCTCGGCTCCTCCCTCGTCCGAGGCTC
>LOJH01024601.1:0-11301 GCA_001685095.1 Ellobius talpinus
ATATATATTTCAATTATTTGATAAGGCTTTGGAGCCTAAAGTTAACCTTCAACAAGCCATTACCCACTCCATGCCTCTGTTTACTTGTCTGTAGGCTGGTGCTAATATTATTACCATGTAGCTCCACTGTGAAGACCAAACTATAATGTGCTAAAGTCAGCCCCTATCAATATGATCCCTCAATTAATTACTATTATTTTTATTATTATAAGGGACTTTTCCTTGGAAATTTTGTCAGTCTAGAGTTTTATCTTGTCTAACGAAATGAAACTGTTTGCAGATGCTGTAACAGAAAGCCCCGCACAGTCTCACAAAGTCTTGGGAAATCCTAAGCCTGCCTGTTCTCTGGTGAATACAACTTGTCGTGTTCTTCCTTTTGCACTCCCCGTGATCACTTGCGAAATGAGAGAGGACTTAGAGACTGTCCTCCTGACTTTTGCTACAGATGGCTTTATGTATTGACTAAAAAGAGGGGGAAAGGTGTTAGCCCACATGGCCACACTCTCACTTCTGATACAACCCCCAACATAAACCAAACAATAGCTGTCATTCTCCAGATGTGACTTCCTACTTGTCTTGTGATTTGAATGTTTTGGATCTTTGAGAGAAAAAACATCTCATGATCAAAAATTACATCATGATGCACCAAAGCCACCCACAGTTTCTTCTCTCAGATGGGCCCAGGGAATGTCATTAATATCACAAGTACATAATGGACCTTAGAAGCTAGAAAACACACACCATTCCTTTGTAAGCTAGGCCAGGATTCATATGAATAAAACATATTTGCCTCATCTTAGTTATCTTTGCATCTTCACTCAGTCCTGAGACCTCAACCCATTCTAGTATATAATTATAAAGGTCCTTATAGAGTCAATCAAGTTAGTATCGATAGGACCAGCAATGTGTACCTTCTACTAGGACTAGAAAAAAGCTCTGTAACTTAGTCCCTTTTTGTGAAGTTTAGAAAATGAAACAAAGACATCCACAGCAATTAAAGAAAATGCAGCATCTAAATAGTAATGTGAACTTCTAATGAGAAGACAGAGATAAAGAAGTTGGAGGTAGACATTAAAAGTGTCATCATGAGAACACAGGGAAGAAGGTTACCGGCAGTGTCCGCTTTCAGAGGAGAGGAAGTAGGGAGAGTGTTGCAAAACATAGAAATAAAACAATGAGCAAAAAACTCAGAGTAGACGTGTATGGGAAAGAGAAAAGGGTGACGCTTTGTGATTAATCTTAAAGGTTTTTTCTTTTTAATCACAAAGTATCACCCCTTCTAGTTACACTCCCTCCAATTCTAGCCTCCCTTTGTTGGTCATTGTCATGTATCTAAGAAGGCCAAGGATCTTCCTTGATGTTAGTTGAGGGTACTGTTTTAAGGAGTTTCATGAAACCAGAAGGGAAACAGTAAGGACCAGTCCAGCTGCTGTGTTTTCCTTCTTAATGGCAGCACTGCAGAGAAAGCCTGGCAAAGAATGCTCTGACCACCCTGTGCTGCTCTCTCACCCCCACCCCATCCCACCATCATTGGGGGAGATGCTCACACCAAGGGGAGCAGGAGCAGGCCCGTATGGCGAGTGGAGAAGGTAACACTGAATACTTGTGCAGACTGAGTCTCTCTGGCATCAGGCCTCACTGGGAGGCTGATTTCTAGTAAAGATCTCAGTGTTTCAAGGTAGTAAAGCCAGCATTCAGTCCTCCTGGTGATAATTTTAGTTCTCTTTCAATACACCCACAGTGAAGGAAGCAGAGAGAATTGCCTTTCTCAGTAACACGTCTTTCCAGGAAAACACACACTGGCCCATTTTCCCTTCAATGTGAATTTACATACGTTTTAGTACCCTGGCATAATCTGGAAGGAAGGTTTATGTATATATTTCTCTGACTAAACTGTGGGCTTGTTTATGTTTGTTTTGACAAGACACTGTGCTACTGTTATGATTGTTTTATTTCAAAAGAATAACAAACAAGCGTGTGTCTTTTTACCATGTCAGAATGTATTAAGTAAAGTTTATGAGCTATGGTGGTTTCAAAGACAACCATTTGCCAGACACTTCTGTTTTCCCTGGTAAAGGTAGCTGAGGCAAGCACAGGTTCTTTGGTTCTGGTCTTAATTACCAATTAATTCTCAGCTCACACACCCTACATCAATCACATGGTGAATACATGCATGTGAGAGTATGTATGTGGGCTGTAGAGTAGCTGGAAACAGTAAAGAAGACATAGCAAAGTTCAAGAGGTCAGAAGCAGGCTTGTGGAAATGCAGACAGAGTCAGTACTGATGCTGACAGCTAACCAGGGATGCAAAGAAGCCGAACAGTGTGATTGTGGGTACCATGGATCTGAGAGTGGAGCCTCAGAACTGAGTCCGGTTGCAGAGGTAAGAGAAAGACAAAGGAACGGACAGATGGAAAGATAGTGCTTGAGGAGGCTACATCAACCATGGGGATCAAGCTAAGCGGGAGCCCTTTCTTCCTGTCAGCCTTTGGGTGATCCGATGAGAAGTTGGTGGCAGTTGTCACCATGACAAAGCTAGGTGTCCATCTTTAAGTGGGCTCTAGGGGAGGGAGTTACATCCCTTCCTTGGTCTGGTGTGTCTGATAAGTTCTTTGGCCAGGTTTCCCTAAGATGACTATAATGTACCACTGTGCTCCTGATAAATTTATTGAGTGGCACCCTTTCTGTTCCCAGGAACAAGTCATTTATAATTTTTTGCTATGTTGATGGTACCAGACAGATGGTGGTTTGAATGAGAACGACTCCCATAGGCCCATACATTTAAATACCTGGTCCCCAGTTGATAAAAACGTTTGGGAAGGATTAGGATGATATTTGAGATTTGAGGTTTCAAAACATATGCATGTAACAACAATTGTTGAAAAATACATAAATTTTAAAAATAACAAGGAGGGCATATGGGAGTGTATGGAGAAAGGAAATATATGTTCATATATTATAATCTCAAAAATAAAATTTAAAAAATTTTCCTGATAGTGCCATGTCTCCTGCTTGTGAGCTCACAGCTGTCCCTGCCTCCATGCCTACTCTCAGCCACAATAGACCCTAAGCCTCTGGAACTGTGAGTCCAGTCCAGTGCTTTCTTTTACAGGTTGCCTGGGTCATGGCGTTTTACCACAGCAATCGGGAAGTGACTAAGGCAGGGTGGTCACACGTCCACCCAGGTACACCATCATCCCCCGCCCTCCAAATGGGGTCAAAAGCTGCACAATCTGAAAGACAACAAACAAACAAAAACAAACACTGTTTTTATACAATATGGAGGAACTTCAGGTAAGTAAGGCATAGCTTGACGTAAGCAGGCCCCTTCCCCAGAGTGGAAGGAGTGGCTGATTCATATCGGATGTTCAACAAGTGAAAAGGGAACTGAATGTGTTCTTCAGTGGTAGAGCACATGTCTAGTATGAGTGGGCATGACTGAGTCTTATGCGCATCTCCAGGACCACAAAACCAAAAGGAAAAACAGTTTTGAAAAGAAGAGAAGAACTTCTAGCCATCGTCCTTGAGTTGCTCCAGGACAAGCACATCATGGAGAAACATATGAAAGAAGCATAGGAAGAACTCCTCCACTGGGTCAGGGTCAATACACTCTAGTCTGAAGATTGCTTTAGATTGAAAAGAATTGTCTGTCTTGGTTAAATAGGTATTTCTCAAAGTAGCCTTTAGCTCCTTTGGTCACAGAAGGTAGTTTTGCTAAGAGTTGGTGAAATTTCTTGTAAAAAGGAGATGGTGATACCCAAAACGAAAGTCTCTGTGAGTATGAAGGGTAGAACGGGCTAAGGAAGAAGCTGGAAGGCTCAAAAGACACATTGGATCAGTGGTTCTCACCCTTCCTCAAGCTTTGATGACCTCCAACCATAAAGGTATTTAGTTATTACTTGGTAACTGAAATTTTGCTACTGTTATGAATTGTAATATAAATGTGTTTTCTGTTGGTCTTACATGATCCCTATGAAAGAATCATTCAACCCCTAAGGGGGTCATGACCCACAGGTTGAGAACCAATGCCTTAGCTCTTCTCCACTCACCCCAGAGCTGATAAAGATATACTTTAGCTAAGAGTTCACCACACCTCCCTGTCTCCAAACACAAAATGCACAAACCAACAGAAGCAACTTAATTTCCATGAGAAACAGAGAGCAATGGCATTCTCAAACCAAATGGAGAACTGGAGGATTATAACAAAAATATGTGCAACCGGAAAAGCTGTCAAGATCCTGTACACTGTTTTTAAGAAAAAAACCCCATGAAAAGTAGCCAGAGTAAAGTTGCCAAATGAGTGACTTCCTCTGGAGGACTGCTTTGTGACAGAGAACATTCCCAGCTACTTGCATCTTTCTCCAACAAGGCGACAACTGTATTTGTTTGCTTGTTTGTATAGACCTTAGCATTTGTTATTACCAACTCAAGAGATAACTATAATCTTATCTAATTCTATACCAGTATGTAGAAAGATGTAGCACCTACCAAAATCACACTTAGTTAATTAATTGTCCAGAGATATAGACTAGTGAAGTCAAGAGCAAAGAAATTCATAAAGCCAATGACTATGGGCATCTCCTTCAGTTTTCAGAACACAGCAGAAACCCACGCTTCCTGCTGCTTAACACTCTACCAGCCACTACACACTAGCACTCACACACTGTGTTCAAATACGTAATCTCTACTTCCCTCTTAGAAGGACCAGTTCTTGATTAAATATTTCCTCGCTTTAAGTATGTTCCCCTCTTTAAATATTTGTAGGCAGAAATGCCCACTTTTTCATTTTATCATCATACAGGTGCTTTGTCTGTCTTACCTGAAAGTTCCTGAGAATCAGAACTTGTTTACATAGCAAGTGTTTGGGGACATTGTCCCTGTGTTAAGGTTGATCTAACCTGGCAGGTGATGGTTGATGGGTTTAGGTAAGGTATCCCGTCCTGAAGTTCCATTTTACATTTCTTTACTAAGTGAAATCTTTTCAAACATAACGTCTTCTGGAATCCCTAAGGAAAAAGAAAGAACAGTTTTTTGCCACCAATGTCCCTAATACACAGCAGAAAAAGTGAAAACACACATGCAACAATAGCCCTAATTAATCAGCAGACTTCATTGGTCTTCCTGGGAATATTGTAACAGCTCCTGTGTCATGGAAAGAACGTGTCATTGATATCCAAAAGGACAAGAAATGTACAAGAAACTTCAGATGAAATGGAAAATGGATGTTTTCCAAAACATCTAGTGTTAATCCCATGGGGAGAGCTTGAGGTTCATATTGTGTGGGAATCCTCTTTCTTGGTTAGTATTGACACATGGACAGCAGATTTCCACAGCTGGAACTACCTCCATGTTCTACCTTCCCATTACAAACTGCTCCAGGCTAATGTCCCAGTCCCCATACTTATTGTTATAAAGTCAATGAAACAACTTGTTTAAATGACTTCAAAGTATACACAACCTTTCTCTTTTTGTTCTGTCATTCGAAATGCCACACCATAAAACATTGCCATGTTCTATGTACATGGAATGTGCCTTAAGGGCAGAGTCCCTGTGACTTGATCACCTTTATTTGACAGCAGGAAATTTGTAAGTGATGACTGTTCAATGCATTCTTTTTTTAAAAAGCGTATGGTTTATTTGTATGGAGAACATCAACAAAATTAAACAGCTCTTCGTATTACATTAAAAAATTAAGGTAGAAAGGAATGCACTTCAATGCAATAAATGCCTTGTGTGACAGAGCTGTGGCC
The DNA here is from genome assembly GCA_001685095.1 of Ellobius talpinus. NCBI lineage: Eukaryota > Metazoa > Chordata > Mammalia > Rodentia > Cricetidae > Ellobius > Ellobius talpinus. The sequence continues at coordinate 5,751 of LOJH01024601.1, forward strand.
GCATCACACTCAATGGTGAGAGGTCAAAGCTCTGTCTTCAAGGTTAGGAATAAGAAAAGGGCAGGATGCTGATCCTGCTAAACACTATTGTGAATTTAATGGAGTTTGCATCAAACATGTAGATTGTTAATTCTTCCAGTCCATGAACATGGACTGTCGTCCTATTTAACATCCATTTCTTCCATGAATATTTTATTGTTTTTAGTGTATGACTCTTTCACCTCATTGGTTAAATTTATCCCTAAGTTGTTAGTTTACAAGGGATTGGTTCCATGATTTCTCTTTTAGATAGTTGAGAGCACAGAGAAGCTGTTAATTTTAAACACCACCTCTATATGGGATAATTTCACTGAATTCAGGAAGCTTCTAAGATTCCCTATGTAGAAGATCATGTTATTTGGCAACAGACCGTTCCAGTTCCTCCTTTATTGTCTATCTCTGCTTTCTCTGTTGACAAGGATTTCCGCTTCATTGGTGAATTGTAGCATTTAAACAACTGATACTAATTATTGTCAAATTCCCCAAAACTGTAGAGAAGAAATACTCATAAACTAATGTTATGAGGTCTTTACTATCTGATACAAGACCCAGGAAATGACTCTATAGAAGAGAATAAAGAATAAAGATATTGTCACCAACAAACAAAGATGGAAAAATCTTCAACAAAAACGCTATCAAATTGAATTTAACATTATATTAAAAGGATCATTTGCTATTCCTTAGTGGATTTATCTTTAAGATAGAGTGACATGAAAAATTCTTTAACAATTACAAATTTTCAATAAATTAAAAAAAGCATTCAACACTGTATTCAACACAAGTGGCAAGTTTTCATAGCAGTCTCAAGATATCTCAAGATATATTTTCAACATCTTTCTTTTAGTTTCTCCTTTTATTTATTTCAAAGACCAAGAGCCAGGGAGAGTTTTAGAGATATGGTCAACAATGTTAATCCTACAAAAAAAATTAAAATTTAACAAAATTTGAGATGATATTAGTAGAACTAGTTTTTCAGTCTTATCAGCAAGCCTGTTCTTTTATTGGTGAATTGAGGTCATTTACATTTAAAATTATTATTGGTAGACATTTAGTAATTCTTATAACTTCATTGTTGTTTTTCTGGCTGGTTGGATTATTATTTATTTCCTCTATTGGTATTGAGGATTGCTTGTTTATTGTTTTGGGTATGATAAATTCCTTCTTAGCTCCCTTTTCTTTACCTATCCCACTTATGAACTTCATTGTTTCCTGTGTTCTCATGATGGAAACTGTTTTTCTTTCCCCTCTGTGTGCAGAATTCCTTTGAGAATCTTCCACAGTCTTGACTTAGTGCTCATGAACTACCTTAGTTTGTGTCTATCTGGAGATGTCATTGTCTCTCTGGCAGCTTTCAGTTTTACTGGATACGTCAATGTTGGTGCAAAGTTATGTGTTCCTAAGGCTTGAATATATTGCTCCACTCTTTTCCAGGCTTTTAAGATTGCTCATGAGAGATCTCATATTATTTTAATGTCTTTTCCTTCATATATGTGTTGTCATCTTTTCCTAATAGATTTTTATTTTGGTCTCAACTTTACATTTTTTTATATCTTGACTACCATTTGTCATGAGAGGTTCTTTGCTGGTCATGACTATTTGGAGTTTCTAAATGCCTTTAATATCTGTCCGTTTCTTTCTCTGTATTTGAGGGATTTTCTATAATCACTTCATTGAATAGATCCTATACTGAACCTCTTTATTTATTTTTCTCAATTCACCTCCTATACAATGGAATCTCAGCCTTGGTCTCTTGGTTTTGTTCTAGTGGTTAGACGTGTGATCATGGGCCTTTATTTCTTTCTTTATTCATGTTTGGATGTAGTATTTGTTGACTTTGTCCTCTATTGCTGGTATATTTTTCTTCATTTGGTTGTTCTGTTGGTGGTACTCTCTACTGTGTTTTCTATTTTATTCATGAGTTTTTCATTCCCAAGATTCTTTTTCAAAATTTTTATGTCCTTACTGTTTTTTCTTTTATGTTGCTAACTTCTTTAAGCAATATTCCTTATTGTCTGGTCCATTTGCTGACTGTTTTTTCTAATGTTGCTGACTTTTGTGACTAGGTCCTAAAGTAAATTTGTCTAATTTTTATAGTCTTTTAGGTCATCTATAATTTTTACAAGTAAACTTTTAAAATCTTCAACCAGAATTTTACCAGTTTTAACATCTTTTTATTCCGTAGTTGAGGTCATATGATCTTTAGGAGAACTCATGTTGCCTTGGTTTTCCACATTGCTTGTTTTTCTGTGTTGCAATGTGCACATCTATTGGTTGAGATAAGTCCACTAATTTTATTTAGGGATCTTCTTGGTCATCCTACTTTTGAGGACTCAATCACCAAGACCACTCAGAAGAGAAAAAAATGAACTGTTCTTATAGCTTTTGGATGAGGCGTCTGCTCCCTTCCCACTACAGGGCTGTGTCCACTTGGTTTATTTCTTTTTCTCCACACATTTCAAACCTCTTTGTGGATTTCTTTTTTTTCCAATATATGTGTATATATCAGTGTGCTTGTGTGTGTGTGTGTGTGTGTTCTTGTGTGTGTATATGCACATGTGTGTGTATGCGTAGAAGCCAGAGGACAACCTCAGGTGACCTTCTCAGGGACATTATCCAACTCCTCTGAAGCAGCTCTCTCATTGGATTTTAGCTCAATAATCAGACTAATCCTGCTGAGCAGCAAGCCCCAGGGATCCTCCTGTGTCCTTCTCCAGTACTGAGGTTACACATGTGTAGACACCACACAGGCTTGGTGCCTGGGTTCAGGGATCAAACTGGAGTTTTCAGGCTTGTGGGCCTTTGCCAGCTGTTCTATCACTGCCGGCCCATTTGTGAATTTCTAGAGTTTTTAAATTTCCTTTCTCTTAGGGATATGGCCCACTTTTCTCTTATTCTTGCTATTTGCTTACACCAGGTCACACAGGAGCCACTTCTGCTCTCCCAACCTGCCCTGAAGAAGTGGCAGTAGGCCATTCACGATGTCAGAGGTAAGCTTGACTTTTTACAGTTTAATGTTAGAAGTTAAGCATGAATTCCACACGCAATTAAAAGATGAGAAAGTTAAAAAAAACAAAAACAAAACAAAAACAACAAAAAGAATGTCAAAACAAAGGGTCTGATGAAGGGAGCTGAAAAGTCCAACAAGTTTATTGTGGGGTCAAATAAAGTTTTCTAAGATCGAAAACTCTAGCAGTGTTTGAATGGTGAAAGGGAAAGGATGGTTGTAACAGTGAAAATTTAAGATGATGCAAATCCATAAAAGATTGACTAAATGAGATACATGGAATAAGTTGGACAAATGCTCAGGGAAGCAGGAAGTCGCATAAGATAGTCTGTGTCTCTATTTTCAAAGCCTAAGGGCTAAAGTTATCCTATGAGCATCCTCTAGCTGGCTATTTGATCTTTGGCAACATTCTTTAAAAGTTTTATTTTATTGCTTCATCAATTTCTATGATGAATTTCTTCATCAATGACAGTTCCAATGGCAGCCATATTAGGACTTTTAATCCCTACATTTATCAATTTATCAATAAAATGCAATGTTTAGTGCTACAGCTATTTCCATGGTAAACACTTTTAAAAGGGAAAAAAAACTCAACCATGGTAAGATATCAACTTACAACCATCATAACTCTCTCTTCTTTTGGGGGGTGAGTTTTTATTTGATAATGTGACTGCCATGGTGATGTCTAATCAAGCCATATTGTCTATGTGATGTAAAGTTAAAATTTGCTGTCCAAAATTGGAGATATGGCTTACATTTCCTATAGTTAGTCGCTATTTCAGAAGGTGGGATAGTGATAGGTGGACTGCTGAGTTGTATATTCTTGAGATACAATAAAAAGCTTCCTGTAATCTAAAAGTTCCCTCCACAATTTGTGTGCTAGACATTTAGTCTCCAGTATGTTGGAAGCTGAAGATTTGGGAGAGCCTGGAGACCATAAGTCCCCACCAATGCTAATGAATTGAGGCTACAATAAAGCCTAGTAACCTGAGTTTTTAATTCCCGACTCCACAAAGTTGTCCTCTGGCCTTTATATGTGTGCCATGGCATGTGTGCTACCTTCACTTCCCGTATTAAAAGAGAAGTTAGTGGCTGGGCTTTCCTTAAGGCCCTTCAAGTGATTATGAAGCATCAGACACCCTGGAAGACTCCATCCTAAAGATTGTTACGGACTGGCGTACTACAAAGTCTTCCAGTGCTGCAATGGAAAAGTACGTAAGTGAAGGGTGAAAGTAAATTAGTGCATCTACAAATGCTTCAACTCTGGGATTAGCTGAAAACTCTGCTAGAAGACCAATTCCACGTCCTCAGCATATTCCAGCACTGAGTAAAAACAAGCAATGTGAAACTAGCCTCAAGATAAATCTCTACAGCATTTGGATTGAATAACATGATTCTTTGTGAATAAAATAAAGACAACCCAAAGAACAGTCAGGAGACAATGCTTTAGCTAATGAACTAGCATGGCTCCTAACAATTAATGCCATTCTAGGCACTAAGGGAGAGCAGTGCTTTGACGAAGAACAAATGTTCTCCCTGGATCTTTACAAATGAAGCCTACTCTGGAGTGTTTTATTTCAGTTTCGGTGCAACAGCTGGGTTGTGAGCAGGAACATGTGGTTCTAATCATATTTTCATACAATTGTAGTCTACACATCTTAGACATACTTTCAGATACTGATTATGGTTCCCATAGGTATCTTATGATATAAATACTATGTCAGAGAGAGAACACTTGAGAGTTCCTGAGCTAACTTGAAACTCACACCTTAGACATACACATGGATACTGATTTTGATCCATATAATCATCATAGGATGTAAACACTATGAGAGAGAGAGAGATTTACTCAGCTAACCTGAAAACTCACATTCACACACAAAGATATGTGTGTGAACATTTGTAACAGGTTTAGTCATCATCCCTCAACTGGAAGCAGCCTAGAGAACTTTACTAGAATATGCATGTTGGCACTTTTCCTATATTGCAAAACTATTGCCGGGCTCTGATGTTTGTATTTTCCCAAAATCTATCTTAAAATCCTCATCCTAACACGATGCTGTGAGAAAGTCGAAACCTTTTGGGAAGTATACTGGTTAGTTTTAGCTGTCAACTGACACAACCTGAGAAGGGAGTCTCAATTAGAGGTTGCTTAGATCCAATTAGACTACATGCATGTCTATGGGGGACTGTCTTGATTGTTAACTCACCTAGCCCACTATTGATAGCCTCACTCCACAGGCATGATGTCTAAGACTGTGTAAGAGTAAGGAATGAGTGAGTTCGAGGCCAGCCTGGTCTACAAGGGCTAGTTCCAGGACCGCCTCTAAAGCTACAGAGAAACCCTGTCTCGGAAAAACAAACAAACAAACAACAAAAAAAGAGTAAGGAATGAAAAGGGCTATCTGTACTTAAGCACACTAGAGTCATGTGTCTAGCCGCTTGAATGACTGTCCCCAAATAAAGGACTGTAACCAAATAAGCCTTTCCCTTCCCTAAACTGCTTTT
>LOJH01024602.1:3332-17096 GCA_001685095.1 Ellobius talpinus
CATTCTCAGTTACATAAGGTGTTCAAAACCAGCCAGATTTACATGAGACTTTGTAAAAAGAAAGTAAGAAGACAGGGGCAAAGAAAGAAATGAAAAAGGGGAGGAAGAAAAGAATGAAGGAAGGGAGGGTGTGAGAAAGGGAAGAGGGAAGGAAAGAAGGAAGGAAGGAGAACTCTGAAGAGGTATGATGCGATTTACCGCTTTTATCCTGGCTTCAGTCTACTGTTGTGTTCACTGTGCTGTGCAGCTAAAAAGAATCAAGCCATCACCGGCAGCTAAAACTGGCTGTCCTGGCCCATCGACCTGGCATCCTTCTCTCATCAGAGTATAATACCATAAAGTCATTGATTGATCATGCATTTTACAATATCAGGTGTGGATCTAGCCAATGTTGAAAATTCTTAACTCTTCTACCTTTAAATGTTATTTTCTTCCCCATTTTTTCCCACCTTCATGGACTGTTTTCCCACTCAGTAGATGGTCTTCAATTGCCCTGCAGATGCTGGACTCCCTGTTAAGCAACTTGAGTATTTTTCCTTCCTGTCCTTGAATTTTGCAAAGCTACTTTCTACAATAATGACCTTATGTTCACTGATCATGCAACACTGACTTTCTGTGTTCACTGTTGCCTTTCAAATAATATCTTTGCATCTTATATTTTTATTTCTTATAATTCTACCTGGTTCTTTTGTCTAGTTTCATTTCTCCACTGACATATTACACATGTTCATGCAAACAGCTCACTAGCATTACTAGGCATTTATAATACATATGACAGTCATCTTAGCTCTTGGCAGCTAATTCAAACATCAGTGTCTTCTGTCATTTTGCTTCCATTTATTGTTTTGTACTAGAAATTACAGTGGTTCCATTTGTCTGCTTCTTTGTTGTCTAGATGCCATTAACTTTTGTAAGCCAAACATTGTACAAACAACATTAGGAACTGATATTGTAGGGGATGTTTATCCAGAAGATTACACAATTTCTTTTCGACTATCAATGTACTTTAGAGGAACCAATCCAATATTTACTGAGCCTAGGTTTTGGGCTTCATCAGAGCTTGAGGAACACTGTACAGCTGAAGTGTTTTATTGTAGAAACAAAACTTGCCTTTAGTAGAGTTTTAAATGTAAACCTCATCAAAATTCTAGAAATATTTTTATGAATTTTGAGAGCTCATTATCAACTTTATAGCTCAAAAGTTATCTCTTTTGATGATTGGGGAATTCTCACTCTGCAACGCTGTACTTGACTTTCAGAGCATTCGAAAAAAGATGTCTTCACTCTGCTTGTTTGTCTATTTTTCTTTCCTCCAGTAAAAGTATTAATGTATTTCAAATTGTTATTTCTTCATTCTTCTGCTTTTTCCAGAATCTCAGATTCTTCTACCTTGAACAATAGGATCTTGAGCAATGATTCTGTCTTTCTTCATGGTTTTGGATGTAGATAGCACTGTTTTATAGCCATAAAAACATATTTACTTTGGAATAGGGCAAAGAGAGATTTTTCTCAGTTCTGCTTCCTTTTGCTTAGCCTTCAGAAAGAACTTTTTCATTCAGAAAGACCCATTTTGTCTCTAGAATATTCTCACCAGCCCTATAAAGGAATTTAATCTTAATTCTTATTTTTATTCTTGGAATATTTTTATATTTATTTATTTTATTTGTATGAGTATTCTTGCATTCCTGTATTAGGTACACTGTGCACAAATATGTACACCATGTTTTCATCAGAAACAAGAAAAGGGAATCAGATCACCTGGAACTAAAGTTACAGATGTTTGAGAGTCATCACGTGGGCACTGGGAATTTAACCCGGGTCCTATGCACCTGAGACATCCTGCCAATCCCCTCCCCATCTTCTTCTTTTTCTTATATTTAATACTCTATGACTTTATTTTTACCAAACAATAGCTAGTGCAGGAAGGAAGAACTAGGCCATCTAAGTAATCCAAGTCAAGCATACAAAAAATTATAAGATTAGGATTGAAAAAAAATCCTGTTACTTAGTCACAACTAAGCCATGTCTACTTGAGAATGAATCAATACTAAAAGATTCCATCCAAAGTGATAAGATGACAGAATGTCCCTGCTCAGTCTCTCCCCAATTTTTGACAGAGTCCATACTCTTAATAGTATGTAAGGCTAGAAAAACTCATCTGAAGTGAATACTCACTCACCAGAAAACTGTATTCGTCAGTTATCACCATAATTCTATTGCCTAACAGACAATCCTAAAATCTCAGAGTACTAGAACATGAACACTCATTTTTCACTTGCATGAGTCTGCAAGCGGGCCCTGGTGGCTTGGTTTCAATTCTGGTTTGATCTGCATGTTCATTCCTAGGACTAATATAAAGGAGCAACAGCAGCAGCTACCTGCAGGAGGGTCTTCTTGTGGTCATAATCTAAAGCCTCTAAAGAACTGGACAGAAATATTAAAGTCCCATAAAGCACTGGTTAAAAGCTGTCACATTGGTTTATGTCTCACTTGTCAGAGGAAATCACAAGTCACCCCATCATTGAGTAAGTAGAGAGTCTCCACTGAGGTCGAGTAGAGGGTGAAAAGAATTAGTTATTAGCAATAGTATAATCACCTATACTCAAAACCCGTGTTGTCCTTTAGAGTCTTATTTCAACATCAAGGGTAACTAACCTTCAATGCCTGCAAGCTATTAAAGAAAGAGCTGAGATAATTCTTAAAATGGTTCATTTGAGACCATAATCCAGTCAAGCAAACAACAAACTGTAATTATGACTGGCTAAGAATTCCTTTGGAAGTTTTCAAATAATGGATTCTCCAATGTCATAAAATTGTATTTAAGAGTTCCTTGAAGAATGTTTCCTTCCTTTATCATCTGATGAAAACCCATCCACTTTATATGTTCTGTATCAGCAGAAGGCTCTTGAATCAGAAGACAAGCTTTCAAAACCATAACAGGGGTATGCTGACTTGGAGACTTTCTAAAAACATAAACTTCTAGATACCATTGTTTCTAGTTTCTCTTTAGTCGATTGAAGATTTAGTCCTTGTCAAGGAGAAAGGAAGAAAAAAGTCTATATAGTAGATACAAGATTCTATTTGTAAATAAAAGATTCCATATAGTGACCACATATTGTTTCAAACTTCTCTTTAATAGATAGAAGATTCTAACTTGGCACTTTGCAGTTTAGTGGAATAGGAAATAGAATGGAATATGGAAAATAATTCAGAAATTTCAATTCTAAAATTCTTTTCACTTTCAAGTCTTTGCTGAGTGAGGGAATATACTAAATTTTGGACACTTCCCTCCAAGATTACTTTAGAAAATGCCATCTCTAAGACTTTATTATGTAAACTCATAGATAATAAGGGTACAAGCAAAACATTTAAAACCATACATCACAAAAGGAACAGACTTTTCTCCCCAATAAATTGCTTAAAGGGTAGTTTAGCTTGTTAGTGACTACCCAGATATCCCTGGTGCATTATAGCTGATTGTTATAACACAAATGGTTCCCATAATTTGAAATGAATTATTCTGAGTATTTAAAGGCAACTCTTCATGGCAGATGTTTTATGGCATAACTCTTTAGGTCTTAACTCTACCTGATTAAACACAATGGGAAATCAACATCATTTGAAAGTACTGAGGTGACATGAATTATTTTCCAAATTGCCACAATGGCCAGAAATGTATTATTGGGCTATAGCTGTGGGAAAGACCAGCCAATTTTCCCATGGGACTATAGGTTTTAGTGATATTGAAAGACTCACAAGATGACAGAGTGAAGCCCAATAGGAGAGAAAACTGTCATGCCTAAGCAGAGGACATAAGGACTTAGTAGTTCTTGTTACCTTTGGATTATAGGGGTAGCAAAAATAGTGTTGAGAGAAATATAGGACAAAATCCAAAGGCCTCAAGTATTACAACGTCTTCTGTTTTTTCCCACTCCCTATATTTTTCCCCTATAATTTATATTAGCATTGATCCTAGGTCAAGCATACCTTAATGCTTTATGTTAATTATTCAATTTTTATAATAAGCCTATGAAGTAGAGTTTCTTATATTTACCATTTCACTAGGTGAGGAAATTGAGAAACAAACAAATCAATCTTGCTCAAGATTATACGTAGTAGAAAGTTGGAATTTGGACTATGTATTGATTGGACAAAGACTTCCTGAATATATTCTTGTTTGTAAGATTCATACTCTATCTCCTTTCTTATCTTCAACATTTCGCCTTAACTTTAAAGTTTCCTATCAGACCTGGGTGCTAAGGTATGTCCTGACTGCTGCTCGTCAAAAATGCCAAAAACATTTCATATAGTAACTGTAGATTGTAACATTCAGAAGAATTCTGTGACTCAACAAAAAAGAATGTGTCAGTTCCATCATTCGGGCGGCAGAGGCAGGAGAATCTCTGTGAGTTCAAGGCCAGCCTGGTCTACAGAGTACAAGACAGCCAGAGCTGTTACACAGAAAAACCCTGTCTCAAAAATCAAACAAAAAAGAAACTGTCAATCAATTAGTTGCACACTTGTTAGACATAGGATGAAGGATTGTCAGTATAAGTGTTGACATTACACAATAAAGTACAGTCAGATTTCCTCCAGGACACCCTCACCCCACATAGAACCTCTGCTCTGCTTCTCCAGTCTATCTGTCCTTGCCCTTTCGATGACATGCAGTGCAACTACCACAGGAAACCATGGTGAAGTTCGAAAGAGTGAACAAAGGTCTTTCTAGACTTTAGAGTGATCACAGTTGGGGATTAAATCCTATGTTTAATTTTAGTACTAAAGCAAAACAAAATCTCTCGATTCCTATGTCTGAAAAGCAACTTCCCTCATAATATAATTGTAATGAGATAATAATGTAAGGCAAAGGACTAACTAATAAATATTTTAGGCTTTCTTGGCCATTGTTTGGCATCTGAGATAAAGGATTGTGAAAAATAAAACTTTATTCAATATTTAGATATTTGTAATTTAAGTACTAGACAATGAAATTTAAATTACCTCACTTAAGCAAAGATTAAATTATTATTGATAATTCCTCCACATGGATGAGCTTGCATTGCACTGGAGCTAGAAGCAACAGATTGTAGTGAGGTTGGAATTTACATTAGTAAGCCCATTTCATAGCTGAGGGAAGAATACTAGAAAAAGCCAATGACAGAGTCTAGGTGGGCCATGAGGTCCTAAATCCTGAATCGCTGATGAAGGGCATGTGCAGAAATCCCCACATTCTAAGAGGTGTGTCAGGAGAACAGGGGCTTTGACATACTCTGTCCTTCTGTCCTGACAAGAGGCCACGCCCTCTGGACTCTAACAACAGGAAGAGAGAACCCCAAACATTGAAGTTAAAGAGACAGTCATTGTCTCTCCCACCACATTACTGCACAGCAGCCTGCTCGACCCTGGGCTACGGACCAGTTGCCTCACACTTGACCCCAGCTCTCCTGAAGTAGGTTTGCTCTTGGGAGTGTTACTTCATATGATTATACCATTCTCCAATTTCAGAAATATGAAAACAGCCTAATTTGCACGGCACTTCATACACACATAACCAATGTGTCATTGTGACAGAGTATCTAAAGCTGAGGAGTTTATGAAGAATAGAAATATATTCCTGAACACAGTGGAGTCCAAGTTAGAGGTGGCTTTCATAATGAATAATTCTGAATGTTCCTTACTACTTCCAAGGTGATGAACCCTTAATCATCCAGATAGGAGGGCTACTTTGTCCCTGCATGGCTCAAGGCCCAAAAGAATATATTTTTATCAGTCCGTTGCTAATTGTACCTAATACCATTCACAATGGAGGAATACCCATGGCTTAATTACCTCTCAATAGCCTCCCATCCTACCATCAGAACATTAGTAAAACCTGAATCTCAGGTAGGGCACATTCAAACCTTAGCAAGCAAGGAATGATAGCACTCACCTCTAGGCCTAGCATATAGGAAATGCTCAATAAATTCAAATTTGCCTCAGCTTTCTAGATAAGCCTCCAAAGGTTTATTCAGCTGCAGGGTCAGAGAAAGTTATTACACAAAAATATGAGCAAGAAATCATTTGCAGCTTAAATTTTCTTTTAAATGATTGGAAAATAAGTATTTTATAACTCTGTTATTAATATCATTATTGAAATAAAACTTGTGGCTTTAATGTGTTACACTGTAAAAAGAGGAAACTGCTGCCCTCAAGGAAGAAAGGAAAAGTTGACAGTAGTTGATAAAAGAGGGCACTGAGATGAGGTTTAGCAGCTTGTCCTTCCCCTCTGCCAATAAATATGAGCTATTTTGTCTGGTTTCTCACTTCCAATCTTATATTTCTTGCCGTTTTCATTGTGCTCCCAGAGGGGAGCCATCCTATTGTTAACATTCAATAATGCCGAATAATAATCAAGGGCCCATTAGGCCAGAGGAGGCCTGGAGAAGTGTTCAGCGTTAGTGGCTGCCTCTGGGTAGGGTCCCTTTTAAACTGTGCTAATGAGAGAAGGCTCTGTGCTATTTGTAAAACTGTCAAGATAAAGAGACACCAAAGCCACTTCTCCAATTGTAAATAAAAGATGACGAAGACAGCAACAGCCATGCTTTAGGCTTAGGCTAGGAAGGTAAGAGGGTGGTGGAGGGCTCAGAATTGAGTTTGCCCTTGAAAGGAAAGATTCAGATCAGCTGAGAGGAGGCAAAGAAGCTCTGCCTCAGCACTAAGGGAGGAAGTCGTGGACTTGCTCCACACACCTGAGTGAGCTACTTCAACTTTTCCTTGAGTATCCTTTCTCTAAGTTAAAATACTTCTTTGATACAGAGAATAATCAAAAATGACTTGCCCCCCATTTTCAAAGCTCAAGATACATTCTTGAAAGAAATCTTCTGTCTCTCCTCCATTCACACAAATATGCCTTAACCTCTACGTAACCTTAATTCTCTGCATCTTTTCTGACTGTACTCAGCTGTTATCTGCGGTCCTTCATCTTCAATGGCAGCAAATCATACTGCCCACATTTAGGAGTTACTTGGCAGCTAGTGAAGGTATTTAAGAAAGGTTTCTTGATTAACTGAATTTTGGGCTCAACTCAGGATTAAGCAGTTTAGTGCTTAACACTGATAATCTTTCAAGTGATGAATAATCCACTCTGGACAGCCTAAAGGCAACTGAACACTTCCTTGGTGAATTTGGAAAGCTGCTCTTTGACTTGTCATTCATTTCAGCATCGAGTCTCATTGCTCCCCTACAGAAAGAGCAAAGTAGAGGTGAAGAAAGAAGGAAAGTTGAGAGCTGAACCCCAATAACCTCAAGAAACCAGGAGGGGCTGTGACTTTTAATCTTTTAAAACTTAATACAACAGCAATTTGTTTTCCTGTGACAGATATGATTCCTTGAAAGGATGAGAGAGAAAACATGGTTAATTATGGCTTTTAGAAGCTGAAGTATGAGTAATCAAGGCTTTTCTATATCATACAAGCTTCCCAAACATGCACATTTTACTTTCAGTGCATAAATTCTCAATGCATGGTATTCACAGGGGCTGGGAATAACTCTTACATGCATAGCGATAGCTCATTTATCTGATTATATATGGGATGGCTTATTTTTCAAACTCATAAAAAGCCAAAAATTTTAAAATGTACTAATTTTGATTGAAATTGTACTAAATGTTCCCGTTGATTATTGTGGAGCAAAGTGATCCAGAGATGGCTTCAAGAGGCTTCATAGTAATGACTTCAAGAGGCTGGCTGGTGGGCAGTATAAGCCTCCTTATCCCGCTACTACTTAAAACTTAAAACCTGCCATCCTAGGGGAGGGGAAAAAGACCTAGCTGAGGTGACCAGAATGCTATGTAAAAATAGTTATTAAAGGGTCTCAAAGTGGCTTACAATGTGGTAATGTGGTATTTACCATCCAGTACACTGGAGCAAATGGAGAAGCAATCAGCAGAGACCTCAAGCAGGAAGTCAGGGCCGCTTTGCGCAGCACAAGCGTCTTCTATTGTAGATAGTAACTGCACATTTTCACCACAAACTTCCTTCCTTGAGCTCCACACGGCAGTTTTCCCAATTCTTTCTTCTTTCATCACTTCTAACCTGAAGGATGCGTACTTTTCTCCCTGATGGGCAAACATTTTGACTTTGGTGCTGAACCTATGCAAAGATGGCGAACAGAGGGGAAACTCATCCAGTGTCGTGAGGCCTCCAAGAGCAATTAAGCTAAGTGTATCATTTCAAAATGCTTTTCTTTTACTAAAAATAGATTTTCCCCTCACATAATGTATTATGATTACAGTTCCCTCTCCCATCTGAACCTATCACTTTCCTGACTCTCATTGGAAAAGGAACAGGCCCAGCCTGCAGGGACCTTTAAGGCCCCTGCAGGCAAGAAAAGTCAGCCCGGGTCCTCAGGCCCAGGATGGAGGAAACACAGCCAGGTACCAGGCATGTGGGCCCCATCATTTTAAGGAAATAAGAGAAAAGGGAAAGGTGGAGAAGCAGAATGGTTCATATGTCTTGGAAAGACACTAGAAGAAAGAAGTGTAGACAGAGGATTGGGCCCATGGTAACAGCTGTGAGTAGGATGAAAAGGGAGGTCTGCTTGTCACCGGGGACCATGGTGATGTCCGGACCACGCTGCTGCCAAGGGCCAGAGGTGGGTCTATGTTGGTACTCATGGTTCCTGTTGCTGTGCCCTACTGACTGCCTCCTGAAGCTGAATTCAGGTTCATTAGTCATTCTGCCACTGGGGCCACACTGATCTGGGTGGCCTTTGCTGTCACTTGGGGTCATGGTGTCATCCTGTGACCTTGTTGGTGTTCAGGGGCCATGCTGCCATCAGAACCATCCTGATCTGAGTGACTGAAGCTACCACTTACAGCAAGGATGCCAACCAGGTCAAACTGCTACTTGAGGCCAAGTCTGGGTCCGTGGTGAGCTGCAGCTAGGTTCTGTTAAACTCTGTGGCATAGGTTATCACTAGAGCCCATACAGAGGTCGAGATCTGGGATGGAGCCTGTGGCTTGGGTGGAGTCAGGGGGCCACACCAAAGCAGGGACCATATAGATACGGGTGGCCTGTTGTATCACTCAGGGCCAGCATAGCTGGATCTCCTGGTATATTTATGTAGGAGTGTCTTGTCTACATGTATGTCTATGTACCACATACATTTCTGGTATCTGTGGAGGCCAGAAAAAGATGTTGGGTCTCCTGGAACTGGAGTTACACATACAATTATAAGGTGCCACGTGGCTCCTTCAAATCAAACACTGATCCTCTTGAAGAGTAGCAAGCCCTCTTTCCCTCCGAGCCTTTTTCCAGCCCTTCACAGAGTGTTTCTACTGAAGTTTGTATCTGGTTTTCATATTCTGGAGGTGTTATGTTTATCCTAAATTTCTAACCTTTGAGATTTACCTAAGGACTTTTCATTTACCTTCACAAACAAATGTCAGTGAAAACCATGGAAGTGCATGCTGCCACAAGGATTTGATGGATTCAAAGACTTGGACTGCCCAAGCATTCAATCCACAAGGATTCTATCAACAAAAACTTTGGGATTGACTGCTAGCTATCACAAGTATTCAGTTCAACCTAATTGGCTGGGGGGTGGGGGGAAGCAACATAGCAGTGCTACAGCTTAGGCACAGAACACCTTGGGACAAGGCAGGGACAGTCTCAGAAGGTACATTTTCTTTTTGGACACTGAACACATCTTTTCTCTTGGTGATGGCAAGCTAAGCTTGAAAATTACTCACTTTCAGAGCTTAAAATATATTATTTCAGGTTTTTCTGACTTTGGGGGGGTTTATAAAAAACTGAGGCTATTGTGATATTCTTGCTTTGTGTGTGAGTTTGCATTTTTCCATTACAGCATTTATTGTTATTTCTTTATTTTCTGTTCTTGAGATTTTGACTATGACAAATCACTTGAAGGTTCTTTTTGGTATTCTAAAGGCACCTTTTGCATAGACATAAATTTCTTTCTTTAGATCCGAGGGCCATTATGTTATAAGGTGGTTTAATAATTATGTAATTATTTTACATCTATCTCAGCTCTTTCTAGCTCATGGATTCTAAGGCTTGGTATCTTAAATGCATCACATAATTGGCAGAGCTGTTGTTCATATTCTGTAAGGTTTTTTCTGCTGTGTATGTCCAAGCCTATTATTAATTCAACTTTGTCCCTCTTCCCTGAAAATCTGTTCTTCTGCAAGATCTTGTCTACTAGTGATGTTTCTGAAGAGATTCCCATTAGACTGCCTCTTTCATGTCCTCTATTTCTGTTTGTTTCCTTTTCAGTGTTTTGATTCTTTACCGAATATTTCCTCAGTGATTATGACTCCCTTTCAACTTACATCTGTCTCATTTCAGTAACGGTCTCACCAAGGAGCTGTAAAAATTTCCTTAGTTGTTCATTTGCTTATCTGAGACATTTAAGTGATAATCAGTTTTTGAAAAACGATTCTAAATTTCTCTTCAGACAATGAAGCAATCTCACTATTTTTAGCTCCCATGATAGGGGAGTTAGGAAAATGGGCACATATTGTTGTGGCTTGTTGCTTCATATTATTTCTTTGCTGTGTTTTATGCATCTGTGAGCATGAGTGTGTCTTCCAGTTTTAACTCTTCAATTTTCCAACTTTATTTGGTTGTTAGCTTTGATTTTTATAATTCTTTCTAAAAGATGTATCTTCACTAAGAGCTATAGTTCCTGTAATGATGGAGATGATATGGTAACTGGCTAGAGAAGACCCTTTGTATCCCATCTGTGTTCCCATTAAAGTACAGAGTTTGCAGAACAGAGGTTAGAGACAGTAAGTTTCATAGGTTATTTAGAGCAAAGAGCATCAGTATTTATGTTGTTGAATGAAAAGGAAAGAATGAAGCAAGCTTTGACTTAGAAAGTGTACAAGTTGGAAGCATTAGACATAACTGGGATATTTTAGATATAAAACGCATAGAAGAGTAGAATTTTGTAGGCATAGAAAAGCAAAACACAGTCATGTATGTCTATTTTGATATAATAAAGACTAAAAATGTTTAATAAAGCACAGAGTAACAGGTAGATTTAGGAAAATGACAATCATAAAGAATAATTGAACTATATAAAATGTTACACAAAAATACAGATGCCGTGAGATATAAAATACAAACAAATAAACATTATAAATGCAATAAAAACATAAATATGCATACAAGCCTACTGTCCAACCAACCAATCAACAAGCTAACACAGTAAAGAAAGACAAAGGTAATAGAAGAGAGATATAAATAGCATGATAGAACTATTGGGCAATAGTGCCTACTCCTATCTGAACTTTTGCTTTTGGCTTTCAACAGTTCTGGATAATATTCCCAGAGGCATAACTGTATGAAATTCATCCATAGAGAATGATGACATAGCAGGAGGTGGAGGAGCCTCACAGTAGCACAGAATCCAACTATTTCAGGTAGGAAGATGAAAATCTTTTTCCTGTGGGCACTGGACTCACCCGTTGAGGACAGGTGGTTGCAGGCATTCTTGTCCTATAAGTGCCAGTGTCTGTGTTGGATGTAATAATGAAGGTATGGCCCTGACCCATGGGTGTTAAACTGTCTGAGACCAGTTAGAGATGGAGCATTGTGTGTGTTGCCAATCTGTATTAAGACCAGAAGGGAGTTTGAAATGGAGCATATCTTATCAAGATTTTAAATTTTTATGTATTTTTGTGCATAAAACTCTTTCTGTTTGGTCATAACACTTTTTTATTTTTCCATTTATTGAAAATACATATTTTTCTCATATAATATATCCTGATAATGATTTACCATCCACCTGCTCCTTCAAATTCTTCTCCATGTTCTCTCCATTTCAAATCCACTCTCTCATTAGGAAAAATAACTGGTTTTAATAGAATATAATAAGATACAAAATATCACATTGAAATTGGACAAGACAAGCAGAGGGAAAAGAGCCCGAGATGGCACAAGAATCTGAGACACCCCCCTTGTCTGTCTACTCAGAAATCTAATGAGAGCCTTTGGGTTCCAGCCCCAACACTCTCTTCAAGGTTCAGAATGAAAGCAACAGCAAGTAGAAAGGACCTTTTCTGTGGGTGAATGAACTCTCATGTGTGCTAGTCTGAATCAGTCTCTTTATTGTTCTGTCTCAATTCTAATTCTCCTGTTCTACTTCTAATTCCTCCTAGCTTCTTCTCTAGCCTAAAAACTCTTCTTCTTGCAGGAATATTGAAGCAATAAGAAAATGTTACAAGAGTTATCTCTCTTTAGTCAAAAGCACATTCCTAGGGTAGGTGATTAGGAGCTGAGCCATTGCCATGGCAACACAAGGATCCAAGGTTACAGGGGTAAGACTGTGACCAGAAGGCAGAGAGAGGTACAGTGCCTAGTGAGATAAGCTTTGAGACATAGGTCTATTATCAACAGACTTGGCAAGCAAAGAATTGGCATGCTTTTTCTTAGGGTGCTTTGTGTAGCAACCTGGTTAGACATCTGTGACTCTGACTTTGTGCATAGCTTTAAAGTTTTAAATTTACATTTACAAAAATCCTTAGTCTACTTGGAACTTTCTTTGAGGTAAAGTGAGCTAATTGTGTGCAGTTAGTCTAAGCAAAAGAACAAAGCAGGCCTTTGTGTGTCTACAGTCCTTGTGGGACAAATAGATCTAGTTATGAAGCATGTCCCAGCATATATTCTATGCACCAAAGTTATATAACTAAATGAAAAGTCATCTTCCTGACCATCCACAGGTATATGTGCCCATTAGATTGAGATGTAATCATGAGATCACATATACACATCACATGAATATGCATGGTAATGGGGAGATATCATAGCTGGTATTACACAAGTAAAATTACAGCTGAAAGCAACAGTTTTCAGAGTCAGTGGTCCACAAGCATTGCTGATGGGGTACCCCATCCAGGAATACTTTTTCTGCTGGGTTGACATCTGAATTATCAATTGATATAAGCTGTAGTTGCATTATGACCTGTAATAGCTCATGACAACTGCTCCTAACAGGAATCCCATAAAACACTAGCCTGAAAACCAAAATATGTGTGCAGAGGACCTAGTGCAGACCAGTGAAGGACCTGGTCTTGCTGCTTCAATCTCTGTGAGTTCATATTAATTGAGAAGGACTTGTTTTCTTGATGTCCTCCATCCCCTCTGCTCTTAAACTCTTTTGGTCTTCTCTTTTGCAGGGCTCCTTGAGACCTAGGTGGAGGGATTTGACACTTTAGGGATGAGTGTTCCAAGGTCTCCCACTCTCTGCATGCAGACTAACTGTGGGTCTCTGTATTTGTTCCCACCTGCTGTAGGAAGAAGCTTCTCTGATGATGTCTGAGCCAGGCACTGATCTATCAGTATAGCAGAATGTCATTAAGAATTATTTTTTTATTGCTATGCTCCTTGGCTTTATTCTAGGACTGTAGTATGAGGGCCAAATTGTTGGAGTTTCTGTCCCACCCAATCCCCCAGCCGTTTAGTCCCAGAGAAAATCACACAGAGAATCTACATTAGGTTATAAACTAATTGTCCCATTAGCTCAGGCTTCTTATTAGCTCTTATAACTTATATTAACCCATTATCCTTATCTATGTTAACCACATGGCTCAGGACCTTTTTCAGCAGGGCAGGTCACATCCTGCTTCTTCCATGATCTGGGCAGAACTGGGGAGGAATGGGCTTCCTCCTTTCCAACATTCTCCTGTTCTCATTGCCCTACCTTTAGTTCCTGTCTGGTTGTCCCACCTATACTTCCTGCCTGGCCAATCAGTGTTTATTT
>LOJH01024603.1:2204-19051 GCA_001685095.1 Ellobius talpinus
AGATAGATAGATAGATAGATAGATAGATAGATAGATAGATAGATAGATCCTTTTATTTTGTGATTGAAAACATTCCTTTTCTGGGATGTTGATTGAACTTGAAGGTGAATATCTCTGAAAAATTTAAATTGCATTGTTTTCCTTAAAATACCCATGCATATTACATATATGTGTGTTTGCATATAGATTAAACCATGCAATGAAACAATGTGTTTGGCAATGATAATTTATACTCATCTACCACTGCAGTCAGTTGAGCACCCTCAGACCAAGCTGCTTATTCTAAAATCCAGCCATCCATTTTAGATTCTTGAGAAAACAGAATAGAGTAGAATTTCAAAGCTTAGGATATTAAAATAAATTTAGGATTAATAATATTTTTATGAGAGACTTTAATAAATAATATACTCAGGTATTTCAGGGGTTTAAAATTGTTTTTTAATCTGTATAGTGAAGAGAATCACACCATTTTTTTCTATGATGTTTATAAGTGTTTAATTCAAAAAATGACATTTGAAAATCTTGATTGTGACTATGCCTGACATAGTATAATTGCATAGTGAACTATATTTAGCAATTATTTTTAAATATAGTAATTTTAATTAAGAATGTTTATTAAAATTTCACCCTAACCATAACCTAGCAAATAATTTCAATCCTGTAAACATGCTTATAGTGTTGCTTAGGAGTTTTGAACCCAATGCAAAATTTATGTAATAAATAAATTCAAATATTTTCATAACTGTGATGATTTCTTTTGTACCAATTTGCAAAGAGTATTTAAAATGCTAATTAAAATCAGATTGTTAAAGATTGTAACTCCAAAAATAAAAAAGCCTTCTTTGTATTGCTAATCTAAATTACAACTCTTACCTGGAGAAAATTTGTATGTGTTTGTGTTTATTTTATAATTTGCTATTCTGATCTTATTAACAACATGCAGATGAGGCAGGCAAAGGATTCTGTGGTTGAGCAATACTCTTCATGAATTTAAATATCCATATAAGCAGTACATTTTGTAGGGTTAAATACACAGATGGTATGTACTGACAATATACATAAGAAATGGAGACTGTAAACTTTCAAAGAAAAGATACACAATGACCATAATGTTTTAGGAAATGAGTGAAGAAACCTATGTTATGTTTGAAAGTCAGTCTGAGTCTTCCAGCAGTGTAGATTTGCTGAAACTCGGGGTCAGCAAACACTGACAACCTTCAGGGTAGGACAAATGCATACTCTCTAGCTGTGATTTTAGGTTGTTACCAACTTGTGGGAGCACAGGACTGGCATAGAGTTATTTGACTTCCCAAATTTGCAATTGGGTTGAAAATTATGATAAATTTTCTATAGATGGAAGTTTCTGTCCCACCCGGTCCCACAACTGTTCAGTCCCAAAAAAAGCACACAGAGGCTTATATTAATTATAAACTGTTTGTACTGTTAGCTCAGGCTTATTATTAACTAGCTCTTACATCTGAAATTAACCCATAATTCTTGTCCATCTTTAACCAAGTGGCTTGGTACCTGTCTCAGTGAGGCATTCTCATCTTGCTTCCTCTGTATCTGGCTGGTGACTGACTCTCTCTGCCTTTCCTCTTCCCAGAATTCTTTTAGTCTGGTTGCCCAGCCTATACTTCCTGCCTGGCTACTGGCCAATTAGTGTTTCATTAAACCAGTATGAGTGACAAATCTTTACATTATACAAGAGCATTGCCCCACAGCAATTTTCTTTTTGAGAGACTTCAATTTTAGCCATTATAGTAGGAAAGACTGTGATAAAAGTCATTGATGACAGAAAAATGTTCTTTATAGGAACATTTCTGAAGTAAGTAGTGTACCTTTAATGCAGTTGTTCATAATCTGTTCTTTTTTAAAAAAGAAAGCATTGTAACTATATTCTTAAGTATATGTGTGGTTGTGAGAGAAAAAACGTTCGATAATCGTCACAGGTGTTCTTTATTGAATTCTTAGTGTGACTTGTATTTTGTGTTGAGTGTTTGCTCTTGGACCCTGGAACAGCTGCCAGGCAGATTTCACTCCTACCAGTGACAGCAGAGTTGAAGGCTTTAAGAACCACCACCAACTCTCTTATGGCTGTCAACTATATCATAACTAGATGCTCAGCACCTCCTAACCTGCTAGAGCCTGCATATGATTTATGTGTAAGTCAAGAGGTCCCTCTACCACTCACTGCACAGTCACATCACACGCAGACCTGAGAGATGCTTTCTAACAAATGAGATGCCACTAGAAAGGGTGGGGGGGTACAAAGACAGGGTGGCAGGGCCTCAGCATTTTGTGACTCCTCCCTACGAAATCTGGATCTTTCTGAAAGAACAAATGGACCACTTTTCTATCCATGGGAGTATACTTTGTGTGTATCTGTATCTGTGTGTCTGCGTGTATGTATGTTGTCAATGCATATGTGACATATGCATTATTCCTATGTGAATATATTATATGCATGATATTTTATGTACATGTGGTATGTATGTGTACATGTGTTTTGTGTATCTGTGAGGTGAGCATGTGTAAGATGCATATTTGTATACCTCTGTGGTAATATATTCTTGAGTATGTTTTGTGAGGTGAATGTATATATAATATGTACCTAGGGTGTGTGTTTATGTATTAGATATATATATACACGTATATATATATGTATATATACATATGTATATATATGTATATATGTGTATATATATATATATGAAAGTGTTCTCTACATGAGGTGATCATCCATGTTCTTATCTGTGTTTACAATGTCCTGCATGTGGCCTTCTGTGTACATGAGTGTACACCGAGTTTCCAGTTTGAGTTATGTGTTCTGTGTTGTACTGGGGAATGTAGACAGAAGAGATGAGTAGATATGTAGCAGTAGACATAACTTAGAGTTCTTTTCACTAGACTGGTTATAACCGAACATGCCGTACTCTTGAACTTTAGAGTCTTGGGTAAAGTCCCACCAGCTCTGCAGCTAGCAATACACATTAGAATGTAGCTAAGCTTGTTTACACATTAACTTTCTCATCTTTTGCAAAGGTCTAAGGGTTGATTATGTATTGTGCAGGCCAGAATTATTAGTAACCTTCAAAAATGCTAAGCCAACATAAAACATTGTATATTTTATTAGAAATGATGTTATCCCAGCATTATGTTTCACAGTGAAGTTCCAGAATGGTAAAATAACATGCAGAGTATCCTGATAGAAAACCTTTATGTGCCTCCACGTAGCTTGAGGAAATTTTGCAATTAATTTTCATTGCTACTGTGTAGCCTATTATATCAAAAAGAAAAAAGGTTTGTAGGGTATCTAATGTGTGGATTTTGCTTATTAAATGATCCCAGTGTTACTTCATGAACAAACACCATCATTTTCAACAGACACTGGGTACAAATGTGGGTCTCTAAAATGAAGCCTTTAGAAGACATGAGATGTTTCAGATAATTGTTTCAGATAATTATTGGTTAGATATAAAGGAATGGGTGGGAAAATATAGTATACTTTATTTCCTAGAATGGTTGAACATAGAGTTTGCACATGTTCCAATAACTCCACTTACAGGAATACACTGACAGAAGTGACAGCATACCCTCCCCAAGCATTATATGCCAATATTTATAGCAGCAATCTTTTTAATAACCAAAAGTAGCAATAATGCATCACATGAAAAATATACATAGATATGATATATTCACACAATAAACATTAATAGCATTGATGAGAAGTTCTGTTCTAATGCCTGCTGTTGTCACATAGATGAACTTTGAAAGCCATATATAAGTAACAGGATCCAGAATAACATTTTCATGATTCACTTTATAAGAAGTGTTTAGAATAGGTACATCCATAGTCAGAAGCAAGGGGTTATATGTGGCTGAGCGAGGGACGGATACTGAAAGTCGAAAGGATAAAAGACTTCTTTACATGGTAAAATGTTCTAAGCAGTGGGGATGTATTCACAACTCTGACTATCACAAGGTCGTTGAGGTGGACCTTTAAAATGGCTGGATCGGGTAATGCTTGAGTGCTCTATGTAAAGGCACCCAAACAAGATACAGAACAATCTTCCTGAGTAACGAGCCCTCCTTTTTATCGAATCAATAGCTCTCAGAAGAGCTGGTCATGACCTCCCTGACAGAATCAACATATGCAGAGAGGAGAGATGGCTTTTTACCACAAAGTAACTCAGACCACAAAATCAGCCTGTAAGGCGATGCTTAGTCAAGGGCAAAGAAACAGATTCAGAGAATCTCTCCCTCTCCCAGCTTTTCTTTCTCCATGTCTATATCCTACTCCTTTTAGCTTTAAATCCTTTATATATAGAAAGAGAGACACTGCAATGACTTAATCGAGTTATGGCTACTACGTATTTGGAGAATCTGGTTTCTGTATTTCTGTGATTTTGAAGTATTTCCTGAGATGAGAACAGGGGTTTGAAGTTGGAGCAGACCCCCTGTGCTTAACTGCTGCAGGGGAAACTTTTCCATCAGAATTCCCTCCTTCCATCCTGTTCCTGCGCCTTGACAATGTGTCTCCCACCTACCCAGCCATGTGACCTGCCTCTGCTCCCAATCTCTGCTATCTCCATCTCACCAAACAGATACACGCATTCATTCACTGAAGTTCCAGGTGCCTTCCCAGGGATGGTCTGGGATGGGATGCCTTCCCCTGTGACAGCCTCATATACAATTGCTGACTGGGAAAACATCTGCCTGTGTCATTTAACTGAAGATTTGCCAGTCCAGTGTGCAGCTATAAGAACCTGATCTTGAGATGTATTTTTTCTAGTTTTGACTTTGAAATGTTGGAGGATGTCTTTCAGTTTTAGAAATTAATATTTCTGTAAAATGTCTTAGTGAGATGAGTGTTTCTGGAATGTTCCCTTTCAATTCTAATTGCTATCATTAAAAACAGCTCATGTTTTGAATAAGTAAGCAGTAAAGGTATATTTCTGTGTAATCCTATCTAATTCACTTAACTGGCAGGATAGTTTCACTGGCTTGCCAGGTAAGAAAAGACATCTGCCATTTGTCAGTCTTGTGTTAAGTGCATTTGTATTTCTGATAGTTTTCAAAGTATAACTTAAAAAAAAGAAAGCAATAAGGTCTGAGTTTCTTCATGAAAATGAACATTTCCTGAGCTCCAATTCATTAAAGTATTGAGGTGTGGACAATAAATGAAGAAAAAAGATTATAATTGCTCTTTGGAGGGAAAGTGTACAAAATACCACATTCTTTACATTTCTAATTTGGGAAAACTTGAAAGACTGCTTTCAAATGCATACTTGATAATTAGCTTAGTGTTGGATGATATTTTAGATAATTATTAATGGTTGTATGAGGTTTTATATATTTCTCCGAATGAAGTTACTTTAGTGTATCTTCCATGTTTATCATGATGTATCCAGAACACCCAACCCAAGCATGTCCCTCAAGCAAAGGCCCTGAAATATTCTGTGTGTCTGTGGCATATCAGAGTAGAGGGATGTCCATAAGAAAAAGAGTACCAAACTATTTTCTGAGGCTCACTTCATGGTGGCCTCATGTAAAATGTGAGTTTAGTGAATGAATGGCAAGAGGCAGGGCCTAAATTATACACCCTCTGTGTTTTTATATGCTTCACAGATTAACTTTCCAGAACAGCAGATGTGAAGAAAGAGATCATGTAGCAAGAGGCTTATTTAGAAACTGCTCATGGGATCACCGTCTATGGAGGGAAACAAGAAGCAATAAAAGAAAACTGAAGAGTTCAGGAAAATAACATGGTCTCCAAGTGCTGCCTCCAAACCCTTAGTATACCTGTCAGGACATTCTGAAGCAGGGTACCTCTCGCAATGTCCTGAGCATGTATGCATGAGGGGGCTGCACCTGGATGCCCTACTGTTATTTTGGCACCAGGTGCTTAGGCAAGATGGCCTTGTTTAGCTGAAGTAACTTGCTAAGAGAGTTGAGAGCACTTCCTGAACACAGAAATGAGCTTTGTTCTTGAGGGGAAGTCAGTGTAACATCTAGTGCAACTAGAGAGGCCTTCTGAACCCAGCAGACGCTGAGACATGCTGTCTGGATGGATCATCATTCATCCTTCCCCGACCCCACCAGGCTCTCTCTCATCCTCGCCCCTCAATCACTTTCTAAGTGTGTGTTGAAACACTAAGCTGTAAATTATCATGAAAAATAAAGAAAATAATTATTCTAATCTCAACATAAATTTATTAGTACTCTCAGCAATAACAATTGTGTTCTACTGAAAGCTGAGCAATACCTGTCCAGTTACCTTAGGGCTCCTAAGAGAGTTCCTGTCTCTCTGTCACTAGAATCCCCACAACCACTCTCAAAAGTCAGAAGAAGGCCATGATAAAATTATCCTCCTTTCTTTAGGTAAGAATTGAGAAAAATGATTTTTGGTTGAATATTAAAATATGATATTAAGGGCAATTACCAATATTAAAACCTGATAACAAATGCACTATTACTCTGATTTTTGTTCCCATTCATCCATTGTTTTCATTAAGTAAATCAATTATTGATCAGCATATGAAATGGTGCTTTATAAAAAAATCAACATACTCATTTGGAATGGGCTTGCAGTTGACTATTTTATTTTGTTTTTGCTTACTCTTTCCTTATTAGCAAGTTCATAGCCTTCGAGATGCTCATAAAACTTCACTGTAGAGAAGGTCTGAATAGATAGATGCAATGAACACTGCAAACTGGTAGCAGGATGAATTCATTATTAAATGCTGGCTTATCAAAGCATTGTCATAAAGAAAACTGTGTGACTTTTTATGTGTTTAAAAGGTTATACATACACACATGCATCGTGCAAATATACTTGTTTATCTAAAGCAGTTTTAGAAGGTCCATCAAACAGTTCCTAAGAACAGATCTGGACCTAAGGATGCTGGAGTCTGTTGGGATTTCCGCATATATCTGCAGGTCGCACCTTACTGACTGCCTCCACAGACTCTGTCTTTGTAGTATCCCAAAGCAGCTTCGGCCGCTGACTTCTGATTTCTGCCTCCTTGTTCTGTGAGATATTAGACTCATTCCAGATATAACCTGGACCAACCCACACAGCAGCGGAATTAGAAGAGACTAAATGGTTTGTAAGTGTAAGAAGAGAACTGCCTTTCTTCACTTAGCAGCCAGCATTTCCTATTGGCTTGCGTACCAATCCCATCAACCGCATCTAGTGGGCAAGCTTCAGTAAGCCTCTGCCTGCTGCTTCAGGCTGCCTCACTAGGGTTTTGGGAAATGTTACCCTGCTTCACAAATAGTCTATCCATCCTTGTCTTTTGGTTTCTTATCCCAATTCTACAATCTCCTCTCTGGCTGGCCATTGCCTTCTCCAATAGTTTCCAAACCAGCTCCCCGAGGTAATTTGTCTAGCTTTTCTAATCTAACTTCCCACTGCCCATCATTCTGTTTCCTTCTGCTGGCTCCCGTTACTTCCCCAACCAATTTCAGTTGCTTATCTTTAACTTCATTCACCACCGCTTATGTGGGCTTATCACCCCAGATCCCTCCTGCTGCTCCCCCTTCTGCACGCAGTCACATTTCCTAAGAATAACAAGGCTTTGGAGCTATACACTGCTACTGCCTTGAAGAGCTTTATTCTGCTCCTTGGATCTTCTCACGCAAGAAAGTAATTGGTCTGAATGAAGTTCCCGAGCCACGAAGGCGACTGTCAGGAAAGTCCAGAGATTTATACACAACTTTCTAGAATGGCTTTTAGTTTATCACATCCCAACCAGCATTTACTGATACAAAATTTAAAGGAGAACCTTAAATGGCTGTCCTGTGATCAAGCTGTTTCTTCTGTAATTACAAGAATCTAACAAATCATAGAAACAACATTTAAATATCAGTGGGCATTTCTTAACCAAAGACTCCAACTACACACTTGTTATAGAAGTCTAACCAAGTTCTTATTCCTTAAATGGCCATTTCAGGAGAAAATGTCAGTGTGTAAGGCATGCCCTTAGGAAAGTATTCTTCTAGCTGAACTGTTTTCCTGGTAAGTCTTTCCCTTGGCATAAGACAAAGCTGGAAGCATAAAAACCATTGTAACCATCTCCACCTCTCTGATACAAATGAACCTTTTGTGTTCAGGGGACTATGTCTAAGTTGCTTTAATAACTCCTCTTGTAGCAGAGGTTCTGAGGTCCATACCGGTGGCTTAATCCATTTCTGACAATCAGAATTCACATTTCTGACAATCAGAATAGAGTGTGGGCTCCATTGTTGGTTATGGTTACCATGTTAAAGCACTGATATTAAAGACACCGTTTGAAACCTTAAAATAAATCAATAATTAAGCATCCTCTTTATATTTTAATAAGAGAAAAAGCTCATATTCATAGCATTTTAGCTTCTAACCTACACGACTTGAGGACTATTTATAATTATGGCCTAATGGAAGTGCAATGGCCATGCTTAATAGCGTGACTTGGATGAAACTTTGTTCGCTAGCTTAGGATTTTGCAGAGCGAGTGAGATGTCACCAAGTAGTATTTTAAGAATGTTCACATTGCTAACACATGAGCACTTCGGGAATTGCTCAGTGAGTAGGATCTCTTTACCAATTTATTCCTTGAAATCTTTGAAATCAAATCTCTCTTGGAATTTTTTTTCTTTCCCTCTTATGACATGTGGGTGGGATGAGGTTATCACAAACACAATTGAGCTTCATTTCTCTTCTCCCTCTCAGTGAAAATGTCCTATTCTATTTTGGAAGTGAAATACTTTAGTGTGTGTATTTTCCTCTTTGAGAGGTTATGGAATCCTCTGAGGGGCTAACGTGATCTAGCAACATAGATATAGATAGGGTGTGTGTGTGTGTGAGAGAGAGAGAGAGCAAGAGCGAGCGAGAGAGAATGTGTGTGTATACACATATATATGTACACAAGTTCACACAATGAATTTTATTTGCTGCTATAGTGATACATAGCCCTGGATTTATAAACACATTTTCATTTTTTACTTCATTATGTATTAATGCCTTCCATAAAATTATATAAAAATAAAATCATAAGAAAAGTTTACATGTTTTGTTTACTAATTATTTTCAGAATGTATTTATAAATTAATTTTGGTTTAAATATTTACATACATAACATTGGACCACTTAGTGGAAGAAAATTTATATAATTTTGTGGTATAATCATTCTTCTGTATACTTTTCCTGATATATTTTTAGGTAAGAATATAAATATATTTTTCAGCAGAATGGCAATGTTTAGCTTTCTTCAGTCTTATTTCTGGCTGTCTTTTGCATGTGTAAATCATATGATTGAAGACACAGCTTAAGAAACTTGTTAATATCTTAAAGTGTGTTGTTACATGCATATATTGTGTGTATATTTCAGTGGGTATAGGTATATCTGAAACCACTCATTTCCTTATGTAAGAAAAGTTTGTGAAGCTCCAGCGTCAAAAGCAAAATGTGTGTGTAAATTATATATAACATAGAAATAATATCACAAATCATACAGCATGTCTAGGTTGTTATAGAAGTAATCATCCGTCTTTACTACCTAAGGCCAGAGGCTTGACTAGTACTCTACTTCTTTATTATATTTTATTCCCCTTCTGATTTAAACATGGGTTTCCAGATTCTCACTTATAGAGAGTTATGGAGCTGAACAAGTATCTTAGATTTTGTGAAATATGCTTCTGGCAGACTTTTTTCACTTTAAGTGAGAAACATAAAAAGCCAATTGAAGCACATTGCTAACTTATATGTACTTATACGTATTTAGACAAACAAATGTTCAAAGCGCATCACTATATATCAAGAACAAGAAATCTAATCCTTTATATTAAGATTTCTAAAAGCATTTCTGGGTAACCATGTAGACATAACCAACAAACATAAGACAAATATCATTCAAGTGAAATACAAGAAAATAGTTATACAAATTATGCTTTATGTAATTATTGTTTGGCAGTGGTACTTATTCTACTTGATTTTAAGATTCAATCCCTCAAAATTTCCAAATCTCACATTGTTTATTATGGGTCATATCTATTTTGTCACTTAGTTATGATACAATGAGTATTTATTCTCTCAGGGTTACTTGAGTGGTTGACAAAAGAGTGGGTATGTTTTGTGGCATCTGAAGCTTTATACACCTCAGACATCCTGTGCCAAAACAAAGAATACATTGGTGAGAGCAGAATATTTATTTATCGTATGAAGAAATCATAACAGTCTTGAGATATAGCATTCTCGTAGAATGTGGCTTAGAAGAATGAGATCCTGATTCTGTCCTTCTTTCTCTAGTAAAACACACATATGCATACATAAACTAAAGTTGACATATTCTACCTGATCAAAATACCTGTGAAATTAATTTTAACATTTTATTAGTTCTTTGAGAATTGTTACATAGATTTTGATTATATTCACCTCCTTCCCACAGCTCTTCCCATATCTGCCCTCCTCTATCAACCCAATATGGTATTCTCTCTCTCTTTTTTTGATATATCAAGACCATCTAGTGCTACTCAAATATTCCTGAATATGTGGTCTCCCACTGAAGTATGTTCAAAAGCAGCTACACTCTTTGATAACACTGACTTGATGTCTTTGTGCAGCTAGCAATCGCCCATAGCTCCTTGGCTAGGGATGGAATCAAATTCCCACTCCCTTCTGGTAGGGTCTGGTCTGGCTTGGTCTTCCACAGGTCTTGTGTGTCGCAATCATTGTGAATTCATTTGTGCCGTTGTCCTGTTGCATCCAGAAGCTACTGCTTCCTTGTAGTCATACATGCCTTCAATTCATACACACTTCCTGCCCTTTCTTCTGCAATGATCCCTAAGCCCGAGGAGAAGGAGGCGCAGCGTGTATGTTCCATTTAGGAGTGAGCATTACCCAGTCTCTAATTCTCTGCACATTGGCCAGCGTTACTCATTATCTACTGCAAATAGAAATTTCTTTTCTAAGGATTGACAGTTGCATTACTCTGTGGTATAACGATAGGTCATTAAAAATTGGCTTAAGAGACATCCATTAAATAAAATAATAGTAGTATGTTCTCCCCTAGGGCATGTTATCTTTCTAAGCATCAGCTCTTTGCCTGATGATGGTGCCAGGTATGGGTTTCATTTTGTGGAGAGGACTTTGATCCAGTAAGAAAGTAGTAATAGTTGATGACTCCTGTGACAGTTGTGTTATTTGTTGCACCAGTTGGCATGTCTTTCCAGGCCTTGCAGCTCACAGGATTACAACTGGGTAAGACCCTTGATTACTTTTCTCTCCCAGTAGTGTGCATCAATCACTCTGGAAGGACCTATGAAAGCTAGCCAGTGGGGATAAAGTTTTCAGGTTAACACCTGATTGATTTCTGCGTATTCTATGACTCAAGTGTGTGATGTCTTCAGTAACAGGGTCTTACTGTCATGTTCTGAAGGGTAACCAAGCAGTCTATAATGTTTGTGGGCATGTGGGACCTCACTAGCAAGCAACTCCAAAAGATGCAACCAATTCTTGGCACTGGGCTTTTTATTTGTTAGTCTTTGGTGTCTAGAAGGGGTATTGTTCTGTTCTGGGGTAGCTACATTTTAACTCTTTATATGTACGTGTATGTATACATTTTAGGAAGCTTCTGCAATAGTAGATTTCTATATGACTTTTTTTAAATAAGGTCATTTAATGTTATCAATCCCTCCATTTATTCCTCCACTTCCCTGCAATTCCCTCCTCGCCCTAATTTAGCCCTTCTTGTTCCATTTTCCCCTTTTGATCTTTTAAATTAATTTCAAATGCTAATTAGTTTCTCTGAAATACATGGATTTTTGATGGTTTTTGTTCTATAATTTTGATATTTATTCTCCAGTTGCATCTTATTTGAACATGGTTATCCTTTCTCTGTGCTGAGAATAACAAGACAATGCAGTCTTCCCCTTAGTATAATTGATTATATTCTAATATTCTACTACTGGTAGTTTAGACAAGTTAAATTAAGTTACTGAATCTGTTATTGGTGATTTCATGTCCATTATTAAAATTGTGACCAAAAGTGAAAAAATAATCTCCCAAATGTCTTTCATATTTAAGTTGCATGATTTGGAAGAATTTTCAAAGACGTATTCACATTCAGAGCTTTTGGCTTTACATCTTGTTTCTACTCTGCACCACACAGACTTTG
Source organism: Ellobius talpinus (assembly GCA_001685095.1). Lineage (NCBI taxonomy): Eukaryota > Metazoa > Chordata > Mammalia > Rodentia > Cricetidae > Ellobius > Ellobius talpinus. The sequence goes on from LOJH01024603.1 coordinate 14,363, forward strand.
TGGTGCCTGAAGCCCTGAGTACACTGATAGTGCATCACAGTCTCTCCCACTGGACCTTTGGGTTACCTGCTCTGCGATCATCGGCAGTGTTTACCAATGCTATTCTTCTACCAGGACTGTTAGCAAAAAGTTTAGGATCTGTGGAAAGAATGAAAACCAGCGAATGGGTTCCACCAAGAAAAAGCAAGCTTATCCTTATCTTGCCTTCTAATTAACCAGTCCCAAAAGACCTACTGTGGCCACCCTCATGCCCCAAGGGAAGCATAATGGAAACAAAGCAAGTATGTAGACTTTGCTCCTAAACTTCAGGAGCTAAAATACCATAGTCTTTCAGGATTTCAAAATACCTGAACCTGTTAGCCTAGCTCAGAACCATTCCCAGTGGCTGGAAAAGAGTTCACCCAGGAGATTAGCCTTGTATCCTCCCTTTCTCTGTTTTGATGATAAATAAACCTCTGTGCTAGACACAGAAATTTATAGATCACAGAGACTCTGATTACCTAATCAAACACAGAAACCAGTCCTCTAATTAGGAAAAATTTAGTTCAACTTTTTCCTAAATTTCAGCATCATTTCTCAGAGGGGATTTCCCAGTTTTGGGTGTGTTCCCCCTTTTGATGGCTAACATTTTAGTTTGACACTTACTTTGGTAGCTTCATTGAATAATAACTATCTTTTGGAGTGGAGGTGGTTGGGCTTCAGTATGCATTAAGTGTTCATTTGTTCATTTGTTTGCTTGTGTTTTGTCTTGCAAAGAAAATAAATATCTCTTGCTTGTAAAAAAATATGAGAGGAAAAGGGGAGATAATGGAATAAGAAAGGTTAAATGGAATGTGGGATTGGAGGACCAGGTAGAGAAGTAAGTATGTGAACTGACAGCTAACACTAAAGACATTGAAATGCCATATGAAAACCTACTACTGTAGACACTTCCTAAAATATATACACACACACATATACAGATGGAGTTACTCTATAACAGGGGTACAATGCCTCACCCAGATACCATAGACTATCAAATAAATAGGCTCCATGCTATGTATGGATACCTCTTTCTGAGTAGTTGGCAGTGGGATGCCATAGGTCACAAGAGTATAAAATATTGCCATTGCTCTTCGTTTCTCACCATAACTTTATGTAATGCTCTGTTGCTGAGACACCATGCTTAAATCATGGAACTTAGAGAAACCAAGATGGTACTGACCTGGAAGTTTCATTTGTGCTGGCTAGCTTTCAGATCTCTGAAACAATGCTATTTCCATGCTGCCAGGGGTTAAGGGAATCAGCAGTCTTTCCATCTGTGAACCCTGTGAGCTGCAATAACAACTGTGCCTACTGGAGCAATAGTGGCATGAACATTATGGGAATAACCAACCACTTGTAGATTGAATTGAAGATGAAAGTCACTCCTGGAACTGTTAACTGTCTCAAAAACCTGTGGCTGCCCAAATAATAGGAAGAACTGAATGCTATTATTTTGCTAAGTGGATATGGAAATAAACTGCCTCTTAAGTTTTTATCCTTATACTCAGAGATTAGGGCATCTTTCAGCCCTCACCAGAGAAGCCTCTTGGTTTTTTGGTTTGTTTTTTCTTTTCAGTAGATCATAATTTATACAGTGACCCATGACTGGTCAATATATAGAGAATAAGAGACTATGTATGAGACACTCAGCTCAAAATGGGACATCTACATCACACTCCTCCCTACAACATTCAGGGTTCAGCATGCGAAAGCATGCGAAAGACTAGGAGAGCTGGAAATAGTGGACCTCTGTGGTGAAACAGTGTTTTCCAAACCTGACAATGCTGTTGCATGGACATGTGGGCTCCCAGCCGTGACTGCATGGGACCCTTCTGTGCTGGGTCCTCCTCTAGCTGAGTAACTACTGGAAGTTAATGCCACTGGCTGACTGCAAGTGGGCTTTCTTTAGGTATATGGTCCTGAAGAGGCTATGTGGGCTCTAGCTGATGTTCCTTAATGTTCCCGTACAGGCGACGTTAAGGGAACTCAGTGAGTTTATAAGCAAATCACATGAAGTTGAGAGGGAAATGCGGTTAGGGGAGAGGGGAAGTGTTGCAGAGGATAGATTTGACCAAAATAGCTCATATACATGTAAGGAATTCTCAAATAATAAACATAATTTAAAAATCTACCAAGGATGAAAATATATAATTTCCAAGCAATATTGAGGGCCCTTCATCTAATATTTTTCATCATATGACTTTTTATGTTATGCTGCCCAAGGATTTAAAAGTCATTCATTTAGCTAAAAAACAAATGATGTTGCAAGGTAGAGAATACCATTTAGACATGGGTTCAAACCAATAAAATGTATTTTTATTAGCTGACCTGTGACTACACTGGGTATTTGGGATTTGAGTTCAGTCCTGAGCCTTTCTCAGGTAACTTTTTAAGCCCAAAAACTACATCCTGGGTCAAAATACCTCAGTTAGAGAGAAAGTTAGCACAAAGCAGAACTACAGTAGCCAAAAAGCAAGGTTAGAACATTTCAGCTTCCCCAGAACCATGGCCTTAGATGGAATGGGTCTTTGTTCTCCTTTTGGTAGTGGTGCTGCCTGCCTGCTGGGTTTCACTACCTGAATGGTACTTTCTTCAAAGGATCAGGCCTGAGGGCCTACTAAGGTCTGGGGGCCTCTTACAAGATCACAGCATCTCTCTGTATCCTTCCTCTAACATGATGTAATGACAATTAGCAACATATTGTTTATCATAAATATATTCTACCAAAAAACCCTTTTGATTTATTTTGAAGAACCAGATGGTAATTGTGATAATGCAGTGAAAACCCAATGCAGTGAGAATATGATGCTTTTAATAATTTAGTCTTTTGAGTGTAGTGCTCACTAAACTGAGACTTCCACTGCTTCAATGACTAACACACACACACCACATTTATGTGAAATAAAATTTCAATTCATTTTAATAAGAGGATATTTTACTTGGAAAGCTGAAATAAATGATAACAAGAACCTATGACTAAGAATCAATGTAAACAAGCGTGTTATTCAAGTTCTCTTTCAATATAGAAACTTCTAGTGAGCAATCCAGAATGATTATGGCAAAAATCTGCAAAGCAAAATATAGAGGAACTAATTTTGTTACTGTTGCAGCCCACACTCTGTGACACCAGGCTTGTTCTTGTTGTTTTGTGTAAAGAGACCGTGGGTGTGTCTGATAGAGCCATTCCTAAAAGGCAACAATTGATTCAGAATGTGAGACTGAGAGAAACTCTAGAATTCTGACCTTCTGATCAGTGCAACTGCAGATCAATAATCCATTACTCAGACCAGTGCAATGTCAAAGAGGTCTTGCGCTGGCTGACAACACACCATTTTACCGTAAATAAGCCAGCCAAGAACGGTCAATATAGAAAGTTTTATTCCAATCTGACAGTTGGCAGATTTTGGTAGCATGTAACATCCAGTCCTACTGTAGATGTAGCTGGCCTACTCGGTACAACATGGTCCCTTGGCTGTGTCAGTTCCCTGCAAAGGCAGGACAGAGGGACTAGCCTTTCCTGTGTAGTTAAGCCAAAGCACGCTCACTAGATTGCACCTCGCACACTACTGCATCCCTGTGAGCACTTAGTGATTTACCATCCACAGATGGCAGGCATGGATACTGTTGATCAATGTCGACCAGACCTGTTCTATGACTCTAGATATTATCAGTGAATTATATATAGTGTTTTAAGAAGAAATCATGGTTGAGCAGTCATAAACAAGAAAATCTTAGGTCCAGTCTTTAAAACAGTCATACTATTTTGAAATAGTTTATTTTCTGCAGTCTGGGTATTTTGATGGCACCCAAAGATTTTGTTGATGTTATTAAATAAAAAACAGAGAAAATTGTAAGTGTATGCTCAGTTATACTGTGCATACCACTAGGCTTCATTGAGCATGGTCCTCTCCCATCATTCCATTGCTCACTGTTGGTGATATTGTCTTTACCAGTCTTTCAGACATTCCACTGAAGTGACATTGGAAAATATCACATGGCTCTTTCGTGAGCTCTTTACACAGCAATTCTGAAATATAAAGGTAGCGTGTGCTCCATTTCCCAGTCTTTCTCTTTCTTTCTATATGATCACTGCAGATAACCTGCACCATTTAAATGGACTGCAGTGAGTCCATTGATTGGTTGAGCCATGATGAAATTTAATCAGTTTACTAATGACTAACCTTCATAACCAGAACCCATTGTTCAGTTGTTCATTGCCCTAGTATTACTACTCAGAAGCCAAGTTGTTAGGTTAAAATAATGTATGTGTATACATCCCCTCCCACATTTTCCAACATTTTCCAAAATAATGTATTAACATTTCCTTTCAAAACTTACTCCAATTTTGGCATTATATTACTACTTAAAAATCTTTGGTTCTGTGGTTTAATAAATGAATACATGTTAATTGTTATATCTTGAATTAATTATATTTCAAGCTTATCATTGTAGGGAGATGGCAAGTCTCTAACTCTAGGCTTTGTCTAGTTTTATTTTGATCTGGTCATCTCTTTCTCATTTTGTTTAAAAGGTTTTTTATTTTTTTATTTATTTTTTATTTTTTTATTAAAAATTTCTACCTCCTCCACTCCTCCCATTTCTGTCCCCATCCCCCCACTCCCCCTCCTCCTCCCTCTCCAGTCCAAAGAGCAGTCAAGGTTCCCT
>LOJH01024604.1:0-14977 GCA_001685095.1 Ellobius talpinus
TGTTCCCTTTTCCCCACAACCTCTCCAGCATAAGTTGTCATGAGTGTTTTTGATTTCCTACAAATGCTATAGCAACTTGTGGGAAGTTGCTGGTTGCGTTAGGCTCCTGACCTAAGTGTGGCACACCCTGTGAGGATCAGGCTGAACCATCTACTGCACCTGAGGGAGAGAGGCTGACTCCCCAGGCTGACCTGAGGTAACAGATGTTCACATAGGACTTGGAGACTGATATGGAGGTTCGTGTTTTAAGCAAACGAACGTGAGTTTGTTGTTGGGGAATATTTGTTTGCTGTGGAATTCCCAAGGTTGTGGGCAGCTCATCTGCCCAGTTGGACATTTAGATGTGAAAAGAGGGAGGGGCACTTATGGGTCTTATCTCTATAGAGTCCAGTGTCAGACTCCAGCAGGGCCCATGGCTGTCTGTCACATCAAACGTTTTGATAGCCACGACAAGCAGAGTTCAGCTGCGCTGGCCTTCCTCTCTTCTCCCAGTGTGGCAGTGCCATAGTGACACAGGAGGACTGCTGAGGGAATTCCAGATGCTCTCTCTCAGCTTTGACCCAGGGGAAGCTGTTCACCTCACACTGTCTCCTATGCCCTCATGGGAACTGGGCTGTCATGAGGGACCCTTTCCTCAAGGCACATCTGAACTGTGCAGCTTTCTGGCATGTTTGTCAGCTGCTGAGCCCTGCACTTCTATCCACTATTGACCTAGCTGTTTCCCACTCACAAGGCTGAGGGAGGGGCATCTGAGTCTGCCGGGAGGTTTCCTTAGGTTCAGAGGCTGAGTGGAGCACAGCCCCACATGGCCCTGTAGCAGGTAGGATGGGTCCCCATCCTACTCCCCCACTTAGACAAATCCTGGGCCCAGCAATTCCATTCCTAATTTTTGGTTTGTTTGTTTGTTTTTTAATAAGGAAAATGTAAAAAACGAAGTGATGGCCTGAAGACGGAGAATGACCCCCAGGAGGTGAGCCACATTGTCAGGTGGGTCTGTGTCAATGTCCTGAGCAGAGTGCCTATGGTCACTCAGGGTGGTCTCCAACCCTTTAGACTGGGCTTCCTGCCCATCCTGAGATCCTGAACATTGCAGTTATGATCTAGATGCAGTAGTCACTGCTGTCCTTAGCTACTTCCGAGGCCCTGTGCTGTGCTGCCAGTGTTAGATTGTAGGGTCACTGCTTACTTAGGCTGCCTGCCCTGCTTCACTCCGCGGACATTGCAGGGAACTGAATGGTGTGAATGGCCTATAAGGGGCCGTACTTTACATCTCTGCCACAGTGACTTTGTCCTTAAAAGTTCTGCATATCTTGGGTGTGACCCTGGCACCACAGGTGGGGCCAGGTGATCTGTATTTGCTCTCTGGAAGCTATGGCACAGTGCACGTTTGTGTGGTCCTTGGACACACTTCCTGCCAGTTGTCTTAAAGAACCCTGCCCTGTCTTAGAGGGCCTCCTTCCTCTTCAAGGCTAGAAGCTTAAGTGATATATAACACCCTCCCTGGCCTTTTCCATGTAACATGTATTCTGGAACTCATCTTAATTGATTTTTTTAACCATTTGCATAGTATTTTGTTTTGGTTTTTTGTTTTTGTACATTTGTTGACAGTTTGATACACGTAGCTAATACAGTCTGTTTACTTTCTACTCTACTCTCTTAATTCCCTCCTACCCATCATCCACTCCCCCTTCCCACAAGTCCCTTTCCGTCATTTCCTGTTTTTGTTGTAACCCAATGATTTTCAACCAGGGCCCTGCCTGACCAGGTTTGGAATTAGCCACCTGAGCTTGGTGCGCTCACAGTTGGGTGCACAGCTGAAGATAATACCTGCCCTCCCCAGCATCCATTAATAGCCAGTAGTTTAATGGGTAGAGCCCCATGAGAGCTAACCCGTGATTGGCTGTTGACAGGTGTGATCTTGTGCAGGCCACTGCAGCTACTGCTAGCATCTCACAGTCCTCTCAGTCTTCAAGCTTAGATCCTTTCTGCTCCCATTATTTCATGATGCTCCCTGAATCTGCTTTAGGGTTTTGCATTCAGTTGTCATTTATTCCCAGCACCTTGAGCAGCCAAAAAGAAAAGATCTTTCCGATTAAGGATGAGAGTAGCATTTATCTCTGGATATACACATGTTTAGAATACAGTTTGGCTCCATGCCAGTTTAGCTACAGAACAGCTGTAAAGCCACCCACCCCCACCCAGGGCTTAAGACTTCCCAGCTATGGGGTTTGACTAGGTTTACAGCACCATTGTCTCATTTTTGTTTTTCCTCTCGAAGCCATCTCAAGGGGCAGCTGGCAGCTCCAGCACTTGCTTTTAGGAGTCCTAGAACAGGCCCTCCCCTGTAGAGTTGGAACTTGCTGCCCCATTTCCTACAGCTAACTTTCACACACCCACAAGTGTTTCCTCATGTTTTTTCCAAAACAGAATGATTTTTTTAGGTCAGAAAAGGCCCTTTGCATTTTGGGGGTGTTTCAAGGTCCACGGCTGTGGGAATTGGCCAGGGGCACAGTCTTACCCTTTCTTCCTCCTATTTCTAGGCGGAGTCTGAAATGGCTCTGGATGCTGAGTTCCTGGATGTGTACAAGAACTGTAATGGGGTGGTCATGATGTTTGACATCACTAAGCAGTGGTAAGAGGGGCAGGTTAACTGGCAGTGGCTGCATGCCTTCACATAATACTATGTGAGTCCTCTGTTGGTGTGGAGCTTCCTACTATGCCAGCTGTGGGCAGAACCCTTAATCGGGGACTGAGGCATCTAAGCCACAAGATAGGCATATATTCATATCTCTGCAGAGGGTGGGGCAGGGGCAGATTGCTGGCCAACAGTGGTAGAGATTAGGTGCCACCTTCTACAACCCTGCTGTCCTGAAGATACCATATAAGATTTGTCAGAATCAAGTGACTTGTTGGGGGTGGGGGGGCTTCCCAGAAACAGGTTCATACACACGCACGCACACAGAGAGTCTCTCAGTGACTCACCGAGAAGACATGACAACAAAGGACAAAGAGCAAAATGAGCAGTGGGTCCAGAGGTGCAGGTCCATGAGAAATGTGATCAGGAGACTGCATTACATATCATCTTAAGACTGGGAGCCTTCCTGTCACCAACAACAGGAAAACACCCAAGAGACTCCCCAGTGCCCAAAAGGCTTACTTGCTCTGTATACACTGAAAAACAGTCTGTTAAAAAACACTGTAGTATGCTGGGCAGTGGTAACGCATGTCCTTAATCCCAGCATTTAGGAGGCAGAGGCAGGTCGATCTCAGTGAGTACGAGGCCAGCCTGATCTACAAAGCAAGTTCCAGGACAGCTAGGACTGTCACACAGAGAAACACTGTCTCAGAAAAGAACAAAACAACAAAAAACTGTAGTAGGCTGGGCAGTGGTGGTTCACACCTTTAATCCCAGCACTTGAAAGGCAGAGGCAAGCAGATGTCTGTGAGTTCAAGGCCAGCCTGATCTACAAAGCAAGTTTCAGGACAATTTCCAAAGCTACATAGAGAGACCCTGTCTCGAAGGAAAAAAAAAACTGTAGTAGTCAGACATGGTGCTACATACCTATAACCCCAGCACTTGGGAAGCTGAGGCAGGCAGATCTTGTGAGTTCAAAGCCAGTATGGTCTGGAGAGTTCTAGGGCAGCTAGGGCTGCATAATGTGTGACCTTGCTTTAAAAGCAGTCAAAAAAAAAAGCAACCTACATTAGGAGAGGGTAAGAAGCCCCGACAACCACCAACAGCCCATTTTAGAAGTAGCCTTGCCTTTTACTTTGCTTCTACAGTTCTATTATTAGTATTACATATATAATCTGTGTTTGGATTGGAAAAGACAGAGAAAAGCATTCTGTTCCATTTTCTAAGGCTATTGTTGCTGACAGCTGGAGCAGACCAGCTAGATTTCCCGGTACCACACATGTACAATGGGACCTTATCTGCTTAGGTTTTGCATTTCTCATAGACCAGCCTCCAGCATGTGCCTTGCAGTGAAGTTAGCACTGTATGTTCCACTGATTCTACACTAACACCTTTTCTACAGCCTTCGCATAGTATGCTTGCCTGACAGCCTAGCAACTGGCAGTGCCCCTAAGAGCAGTGAGGATCCAACAGGAGTCCGCAGCTCGAGTGGATAGGAGGCTAGGCCTGCTCAGGATGTTTGTACAGACGCTTATTTGGGAGCCATGAGGCTTTGTAGGCCCTTGTGCTCACAAAGCAAGCACCATTTGTCAGACCACAAGGATCACAGTCATTTCATTTCTTGGTTTCTGAGATCCCTGGACACCGGCGTGTTTGTTTCAGCTAGTGCCTGGGAGACAATAGACACTTCAGAGCCTGAGCACTGAATGTGAACCATGAAAACACCAAGTTCACACAGCTGCCATTACAGGCCAGTGAGCACACTTCAAGTGTCTTATAGGTTAGGAGATATGGGAGACACTTCAAGAGGATACACCAATGTCAGGAGAAGCTGCCATAGTTACAGGCATGTTACATTTTTATTGCTTTCTCTTGGCAGGGAAGCTGGATCATACTCATTTTACTGGTTGTGGGAGGTGTTTGTCAGTGGATCTCTGTAGCTTAGGCTAACTTGAAACTATGTAGCTCAGACTGGCCACAAACTCATAATCCTCTTATCTCAGTTTTCTGAGAACCGGGGTTTTTAGTATATGTCATTTCTGGTTTGGTGTTTTGGAATAGCGGTGGGGAGCAGAGGGTGGATACTGGAGATTGAACCCAGGTCTCTGCACGTGCTAAGAATTCCTCAGCACTGAACTACATCCTCAGCCCTGGTTGTCTTTACAAGTCATTTGCAGACGTTGGGATGACTTGTAAAGTGGAAAGACCAGCAGGTTTGGTAGGGGGTATGGTTCACTGCAGAATAAGTAAGGCCCTGGAAATAGATACTTCATCAAGGATACTTCAGTGATGGTATCCCTGAGGCAAGAGCCAATAAGCAGGGAGACGTAGATGAACCCAGCCTCAGTGTGCAGCAGAACTGAGGGACAGGTTACCCCAGGATACGTTCAGTTCAGAATGATGCTACAAACAGGTGAGGCTCCAAGCAGTTCTTTTTGGGTTTTTTTTTTTTTAAATTTGGGGATAGTAAGTTGTGTAATAGAGAACAGAGGACAGGCGTCAGCTATCTCATTCTACCATGTGGCCCCAAAGATCAAACTCAGGTCAACAAGCCCAGTGACAAACACTTCCATCTACTGAGCCACCCCACCAGCCCTTGAAGCAGTTTCATGGAGACATAGACAGGTGGTACTCCAATTAAAAGCAGGAGAATGGAGCACCTAGATTTGAATGCAGGGGAATTGTGGTGTTGGGGAGAGTCAGCGGCCAGGGATGCATGCTGAGGTTATAATACTGTTCATTTCTGAACCCTGCCTGATGTTTTAAGTGTTCTAGGGAGTTAGACCAAGAAGGTAGTACACACAACATTCTGAGGGTCACATAGCTAAGACAAAACACTCCCTCCCTTTTTGAAGGACCTTCAATTATGTTCTCCGGGAGCTTCCCAAAGTGCCAACCCATGTGCCGGTGTGCGTGTTGGGCAACTACCGTGACATGGGCGAGCATCGAGTCATTCTGCCAGACGATGTGCGTGACTTCATTGACCAGCTGGACAGGTGGGTGCCACCAGCTTTGCTCCTGTAAGGAGGTCCTGTGTTGTGCTCTGATAGTGTTGGGGAAAGCTTTTAAACACTTAGGTAGCAAAGGCAGTGTCTCATCCTGTGTCGGAGATAAAATGTCACCATTCTGACCCAGGAAAGGGATAATGACCAGAAGGTAAGGTGTTATGGTAATGCTGTAGAAGTTGTGAGGACAGTGGGGCCTACGTGGCCCCTGTCTAGTTCTCTCAATCACCCCAGAGGAGTCAGCTGCAGAGTGTCCTTAGGAACCTGCTGCCAGAAAGAAGCTAGGTAGACAGGACAGCTTATAGTCAGGTGTGGCCCTTGACATAGGAGCCAAGCCACACCGCCCACTAAGTTCCTTTATCTTTCTTTGAAAACAGACCTCCAGGTTCCTCCTATTTCCGCTATGCTGAGTCTTCCATGAAGAACAGCTTTGGCCTAAAGTACCTGCATAAGTTCTTCAACATCCCATTTTTGCAGTTACAGGTAAGTGCTTACCGGTAGGGCAGACAAGTGGGTAGCCAACACTTGTGGCTCTGCACAAAGATTGGTCTTCTTCCTAAGCCTGACAACACTCTAGGGCACCTTCTTCTTGGAAGCTGGCTATCAACATGTATCAAGTGGGCTGGAGATCGCACACATAGCACTCAAAGCAGCAGGCCAAAAGTGGGGTAGCATGTCTTGCTCCTAAGAGCATCTGGAAGTTTCAGTCCAACATGTAGAGCCCTTATGCCTCTCTGGATCACGGACTAAAGTGCAGACCCCTTTACCAGATGAAAATAAAGCTGTGGAGGACCCAGTTACACAGAGCTGTCGTCAAGAGGCAGGTTTCGAGACATGCACCTGTGACTCTACATCCAGATGCAGGGCTGGCTGTACTCTGAACCATAGCCCTCTGGCCATTTCATGAAGAACAGAAAACTTGCACCCATCTGAAGCATCTAGCCTTCCTGATGCAGATGAGGCAAGTAGGGTGGCCTACCAGGGTGAAGAGCTGCACCTACCCTGCTTTTCATTAAGTGCTCCTCTTGGAATCTTTTAGATAAATAGAAGTGGCATTGGTTGAACATGGTGGCACATACCTGTAATTCTAGCATTCAGAAGACTGAGTCAGAAGACCACTTCAGGTTTAAAGCTACATAGTGAGGCTCAGTAAGTGGGAGACCTCATCTCAATAAATTAGAGTGCTAGGTATGGTAGTATACACCTGTAATCCCAGTACTTGGGAAATAGAAGCAGGAGGATCAGAGGTTCAAGGTCATCCCTAGCTATGTAACAAGTTCAAAACCAGCCTGGGCTACATGAGACCCTTTCTCAAACACAAAAAACAAGCCAGACAATGGTGGTGCACACCTTTGATTACAGCACTCGGGAGGTAGGGGCAGGAGGATCTCTGAGTTTGAGGCCAGCCAGGTGTACAGTTCAAGTTGCAGCACAGCCAGGTAAGCTGTGGTCATTTTCTCTGGTCCTGAGGTATGTTGTAGCTTCTCAGACTAGGAGAGCAACAGAGGAGGCAGAAAGTAGAACAAGGCTCTGGATTATAAGCACAAGGGCAGAGGATCAATCTTTTTTGGAACCAAGACCTGAAATAGCTTGGTGTGGGTTCTCTGGTGAACAAGAAGGCCAAATAGGCTTGGCCACCTATCTGGACCTGGAGACCTATAATGAGTATAGGGACCCTTCATACTTTATCTAGGACACCAAAGTCAAGAAAGTAAAGCCTTCCTTTTCTTCATCTCTATGTCCTTTTGAGAAACAATGAGATTCCTGCAGGTGGGGTTATGCTGAGGAACTGTGGGTTAGGAAGAAGGATCATAAGGAGCCTCTCCTAAAGGCCTTTCCACTGAAGATCCTGTTGTAGACAACACACACATCTACTCACCCCAGATGGGGATCCTAACAGACCAAAGTATGGATACCTCCAAAGTCCAGCTTGGCGAACCAGTGAGTTTTATTGGGGTTACTTACAAGAGCAAAAATGACACAAAGACAGCTCCATCACCAAAGCCCACCCCAGTACATGCAACAGCTCATACAAGCTGGGAACCTGTAGGATTTTGCACAGCCTGCAGTAAGTCAGAGAGGTCTTTCCAAGTGAGAAGTTGTAGCTGGTTTGGTCTGAGTCTTTGTAACCTTTCTCAGAGTCATCTTTTCATCTCAGCTTTCTTCCTTCTAAGGGGCTTCTCAGCTTTTATTGCTTACTCAGGCAGAAAGGACCTAGTGAATCTGGTCAGTTTCAGGGACTTCCTAAAGCAATTTTAAGTTGTTTATCTTTCTATTTAAAGTGCCTGCAATATGGAATGCTTCAATCTTGGAGGAAACTGTTATGAAACAACTCACACTGCTCTACTCTGAAAGCTTTACCATCCTGCCAAGGGAGACAAAGAGATGCCAGGATAGTCACTGGTACTAGAAGCCTGTGCTGAGATCCAGACCAACATAGCTTTCTTTCCTCCGTGGTTATTTGCATGGAATCTGATGGCCATGATCTGCTGGCAGGGTGGTGGGTACAAGATGGATGGATTGAACCATTCCATCTTGGAGGAGCTGGCTGCTCTTCTAGAAGATGGCAGTTAAATTCCCAACAGCCACATGGTGGCTTACAACTGTCTGCAACTCCATTCTCATGGGATCCAAAATGCCTTTCTGGCTCTAATGGCACCAGACATGTACATGGTATGCAGACTAAAGATCTTTATACATTAAATAATAATTTTTAAAACATGACTTTTTGGGTTTGGGATGTAACTCAGTTGTTAGATTACTTGCCTTGTAAGTACAACACTCTGGGTTCAGTCCTTAGTGCTATATAAGCCAGGTGTGGCACATGCCTGTAATCGCAGCAGTGGGGAGTTGGAGACAAGAAAGAAAATAAATTCAACACCATCCTTAGTCATATAGCAAGTTCAAGGCTGGACCCAGACACAAGAGACAGCCATATGGCTGGAGAGATGATTCAGTGGTTAATAAAACCCGAGTTCAATTCCCAACATCCTCATTGGGTAGCCCACAGCTGTCATAACACTAGCTTCAAGAGATCCAATGTATTCTAGCTCTGGGCATTCAAACATGTGGCTTTCATTCAGACACACACATATGAATATAAAAGTAACAAAAACAAGTCTTAAAGAACAACTAACTGTAAGGCCGGGTGGTGGTGGCACACACCTTTAATCCCAGCACTCAGGAGGCAAAGGCAGGCAGATCTCTGGGTTTGAGGTCAACTTGGTCTACAAAGGGAGTTCCAGGGCAGCCAGGGATACACAAAGAAGCCCTGTCTCAGAAAAAAAAAAAAACTTTAATTCCAGAATTATTTAAATCACCAGTTATTGGTCAATATGCAGAGTAAAGTCTAAATAGACTTATATGATGTATTTGTGGCTGTTTTTGTTGGTATATCACATATTTAGTTTTAAATTAGGGCCCTCATCTGTCTGTGATATGCCTGCTTGCCCTGAGTGCTGAGCTACGTCATTCTCATGTATTTCTTTTGAGGATATAAACAGACCCCAGGTCTCTTGGTCTGTAGTTATTCCCACTTTTTCCATTTGTTTTGTTTCCACTGTGCTGAAAAACACTCCTGGTATAAGCCAGGGGCATGCCCTGTGCCAGGGTAATGTTTCTTATGATAGCGGTATCTGTCCAGCAGGGCCTTTTTCAGTCCTGTTGGATCTGTCCCCTCACACAGCTTAAAAGCTGCTGTATTTTAGGATTAAATCTAAATGCAAGAAGACATGACAGCTGGACTCTGAGGCTTGGTCTGATCAGCTTTGGTCTCAGGCTAGAAGTGTATAGTTTGCCCAGTCTGTACCTGGCAGAGTTTATCATCCAAAGTTGCCCCTGGGACTCTCCACATGTCTAAAGCACCTGCTGCCATGGTTTTGTGGTCTGAGAGGCTATTGTAGCCAATAGAAATGCTAGTGACAACCAAAGGTATGACGTAGAAACAGAAGGCTGCTCTTTCTGATGTGGCTCCACATGACTGGCCTGTATCTTCCAAGCCACAGAAGCTGATTTTGCAGCCAGCCAGATGTCATGCGTCACAGGAGGAGGCTGTACCGTGGGGAAGAGGCATACTCAGCTATGTCCACTTCCTCTACAGAGGGAGACACTGCTGAGGCAGCTGGAGACAAACCAACTAGACATTGATGCCACCCTGGAGGAACTGTCAGTGCAGCAGGAAACCGAGGACCAGAACTACAGCATGTACGTGAGCCAGCATCTACAGAGATGCAGGCCCTGACCACCCTGAGTGGGAAGGGTGGGTACTACACTGTATTCCCTGTGGGCCTAGTGTCCATGGAGAGGAGCCAGGTGCCAAGCTTTGGCCTGTACCTGTGAGGCAGTGGAGAAAGCACCATATACATGGGTGGTAGATCAGTCAACCTGAGCGTTTATTCTTCAGCTAAGACCCTCAGTACTCAGTGTGGAGCAATATGGGGAATAGCTGAGTAACATGGCCCGGTAGCTCATCTCAGCCTCTTAGGACAGGTACTCCATGCCCTTGTTCATCTATTGAGGTTTTTAACAAAGGATTTAGTCAGATCAGCACTTGTTTAGAACAAGTACATTAATACTGTGAATTGATCTATCCTGATCTAGGGAACTGTTTGAATTTCTCTACAGCCCCTTGAGTTCTTGTACAAAGTATGGGCAGATATCCATGAGGGTGGGCTTTGCTGGCTCTGGTACTCTGTACCCCCAAATACTTTGAGCCAGTGGAACCTACAAAGACATCAAATATGGTTCCTACGTATGGGATCAGCACAAACCTGTGATCAGCGCAACTACACACGTATCATTAGTAACTCTACCCCACCGGCCATGTGATCAGTGCAACTACACACGTATCATTAGTAACTACCCCACTGGCCATGTGATCAGCGCAACTATGCACGTATCATTAGTAACTCTACCCCACTGGCCATGTGATCAGCGCAACTACACACGTATCATTAGTAACTCTACCCCACTGGCCATGTGATCAGCGCAACTACGCACGTATCATTAGTAACTCTACCCCCACTGGCCATGTGATTAGCGCAACTACACACATATCATTAGTAACTACCCCACTGGCCATAACCAGCCACAACTCCCTCTTGTCACTAGTTGAGTACTGTTGACCTCCACTGACCTACCCAAATTCTATAAGAACAGTTGATCCTGGGAAGATTGATCATGTATCTCTGCTGTGAGACTCAGTTCCCCAGGATGGTACTAGTATAAAGGGACAGGATAAGCAAGGCCATTAGGCTGGGTACCAAAGACTGTGGGGCAGCTGATTAGCAGGCAGGCCCTGTCCTCTGCTTAGCATAAATGCAAAAGGGACACTGATGGCCAAAAGCCTTGGAGAAAAAGTCCAAAAGGAAGCCAGCTCTTCACTCTCTATCCTTTTGCCCCTCCTAGCTTCCTTGAAATGATGGAGGCTCGAAGTCGAGGCCATGCATCCCCTCTGGCAGCCAATGGGCAGAGCCCATCCTCAGGCTCCCAGTCGCCAGTTGTGCCTCCAAGTGCTGTATCCACAGGGAGCTCCAGCCCCAGCACTCCCCAGCCTGCCCCCCAGCTGTCCCTCAGTGTCTCCTCCTGTCCCCAAGCACCATCTCCTGTACCCCCTTTGGAGGCCACGCCCTCCTCTCTACACCCCTCTGCCCCAGCTCCAGCCCAGCGTCGCAGTATTATCTCTCGGCTGTTTGGGACCTCGCCAGCTGCTGACGTGACCCCTTCACCTCCAGGTAGGCCTGGGAGCAGCCCTCCATGTGAATTTGGGGCTATCTTCTGGCATCTTGAGCCTCATATCCCTCAGAGACTAGAATGTGGTCTCTGTGCCCCTGACAAGCTTTTCCCTCTTGGGCCAGCCACTACTTGGCCAGGTTCTAAAGTAACCTATGGCCTTGAACCAGGGTGCATGAATTGTCAAGTCCCAGTCCTACAGGCTCAGTTTTGCTCCTAGCATGGGGGCAGGGACCACATGAGGAAGAATCATCATTTCTCTACAGAGCCAGCTCCAGCTCTAGAGGTCCCAGCAAGAGTCCAGAATGTTGAGGATTTTGTTCCTGAAGATGGCCTTGACCGAAGCTTCCTGGAAGATACAACCCTACCTAAAGACAAGAATAAAATTGGAGCCAAAGGCCCACAGCAGGATAGTGACAGGTAAGGACAGGTTGGCAGAGCTGAGCACAGGGTCCACCTCAAGGGCAAGCTTCCACATCCCATTCACACCTGGATCTCCAAGACACCACTGGGATTGTGAACACAACCTTTCATGTACTTGCTGGATTGGCAGTTAGCGTTGAAAACAAAAACTGAGGGAAGGGCTCAGGCCATGTGTCGAAGGCCTACTCGTGCCACCGTGGGGTGGGGCAGTTTATGCCTACAGTGGACTGGAGAACACTGAGCTAGAATCTTCCTACGACAGCAGGAACCTTCGCAGATGGTGTAGCAAAGACGGAGAGCACTCTGAATACATGCTAGCCCAGTCTGTGTAAGGAATAGTGAAGGCTGCCTGGGTCTCTCCATATGGAACCAGACAAGCAGGCCTTGGCCAGGTTTGACTTTCTACAGCTAGCCTTTCCCACAACCGTCTGTCTTAACAACACCCTAAAATCTGTCTACAACTGAGCTCTGAGATCATTCCCTCTAGCAAATCAAATGTTGAATGACTGTTAGCGTCTCCAGCATCACCGTGTACAATGGGGCCAAGGGTTTCCCTTCCAAAAACAGATTTGAGGCTTCTAACTGGGCTCTTCTCCTACTGATTACCCCATTGGCTTGCAACAAGGCAGTGTTCAGCCCCTGTGATAGCCCAGAAGGTCTTGCCACTAGAATATGGTACTACAGTCAGGGCAGCTCTAAGGCAAGTGGGTGAGCAGCACATACCCCCTCCAGAACTTCTGACTTCCTACCCCCTCTTTGCAGTGACGATGGGGAAGCCATCGGAGGCAACCCAATGGTGGCAGGTTTCCAGGATGACGT
Organism: Ellobius talpinus; assembly: GCA_001685095.1. NCBI lineage: Eukaryota > Metazoa > Chordata > Mammalia > Rodentia > Cricetidae > Ellobius > Ellobius talpinus. Next base: position 12,613 of record LOJH01024604.1, read on the forward strand.
GGACATAGAAGATCAGCCACATAGCAAATCCCTGCTGTCCTCAGACCCCGTCCCCAGTAAGAATATCAGTCTTTCCAGTGAGGAGGAAGCTGAAGGATCAGCAGGCCACCCCGGAGTTGCTCCTCAGCAATGCTCAGAGCCTGAGACAAAATGGTATGGGATGGGGTCCCCAGGGTATGGCTAGCTGAGGCAGTGGCAACCTAGGGTGGCCTCAGAACTCAGACATTTCTTCTTATGTGAAGGTCCTCCACCAAGGCCTCACATTCACGAAAGGGAGCTCCCACACGAGCTATACCCTCATGGTCAGATGGTCTCACCACTGGCTCAGGGCCTGACCACGGCAGTACCAAGCCACCCACTGATGGCACTCATAGACCCCAGGAAGAGAAAGACAAGCAAGTGTCGTCAGAAAGTGATCCTGAGGGTCCCATTGCTGCCCAGATGCTGTCCTTTGTCATGGATGACCCTGACTTTGAAAGTGATGAATCGGACACACAGAGGAGAGTGGTAAGTACAGGCTACTGGCTGGGAAGCTGAATCTCCCATTCTTACAGAGATAGAGGACAGACAAGAAGGTCTGTTTCAGCCAGGCAGTGGTAGCACACGCATTTAGTCCTAGCACTCAGGGAGGCAGAAGCAGGCAGATCTCTGTGAGTTCAAAGCCAGCCTGGTCTACAGAGATACACAGAGGAAAACCTGTCTCGAAAGAAAAAAAAAAGGTTTGCTTCTCAGAGCAAGGTCTGAAGAGAAGAGAGTGCTCCTGGCTCCAGTGCCCCAGAGACTTTCCTTTCTTAGCGTGTTTGTAATGCCTGCTGGAGAAAGTAGACAGGAGTCTATGGGAGGGGTCCATTGTGCATATGAAGGCCCTAGTGATCTTTCTAAATCTGGGTCAGGTTAGCCCCTTCCATTCTACCCAACCCCAGCCCCTGGATTCCCAAAGGGACTTGCTACCTTGCTTCAAAGGTCCATGGCAGTAGTCAGAGACAATAGACCTACCAGCTACTCTCTTTGCAGGGGGGATTCCCAGTAAGAGAAGACCTCTCTGATGTGACCGATGAGGACACTGCCTCTGCCCAGCCACCCCCACCCTCCAAACCCCCAGTCTCTGCTTTCAGAATGAAGAATGACTCAGATCTCTTTGGTCTGGGACTGGAGGAGACAGGACCTAAGGAAAGCAGTGATGAAGGTAGGAGGGCCTGGAGCTTGTCCTTCTCCTTGGAACCTGATAGGACTTGGAGGGCCTCATCCTGTGGTCCCTCATCCAGGGACCTGTGATTAGAAATCCTAGCCTGCCTACGGTTTTTCTTCATCGTAGCTATTAGCTATGAGAGTCTATAGAATGGGAGGAACAGTGTCAAACCAGGCAAACATGTGCCCAAACCTAACATCTGCATTGTTACCCAGAATTGCCATCCAAGACTGTCACCCTGTTCGTGGTTCCTTTTGAGTCCTCTGTGCCAGCTGCTCTGCCAACATTCCAGGCTTTCAGGTGTCCCAGGTCTTTGGGGCAGAATTAGTTTGAAAAAAAATGATAGCTGCCTAGCAGATGTGCTTGAAACGACAGCCCAAGGGCAGACTTGGGCCAGCTCAGCCTCAAAAGGAAGGGAAAAAAATTTCATCCCAGGCTGGTTCAAGGCTCACCAGCACAAAAATGCATGGGAACCCCCTAGACTGCCAGTGGGACCAGGCTGTGTTGGGAATGGGGTATCTGCAGCAGCCTCTGCCTGACCATGCAGAGTGGTTATAGGTAGGAGCTCAGCTGTCTTTCTTGTGCAGATAAAGATGGCAAACTTCCCTCTAAAGAGAAGAAGAAAAAGAAGAAGAAAGGCAAAGAGGTATATGCCCTGCCCACCACTGGTCTCACAGCTAGCCTGGACAGTCCAGGTCCTGGAAGGTGGGATGTAGCCTTGTGGGTTACCCATTGACTCTAGATCTGCTCTTCATGACCTTCAGGAGGAAGAAAAGGCTACAAAAAAGAAAAGCAAACACAAGAAGAACAAGGATAAGGAGGAAGGCAAGGAGGATCGGAGGAAGAAGAGGAAGCCCCCTCGGAGCAAGGAACAGAAGGCTGCCGATGAGCTGGAAGCCTTCCTGGGGGGCGGGGCTCCTGGCAGCCGCCACCCTGGAGGTGGGGACTATGAGGAGCTCTAGGCTACCAGAGGCAGTTGGTTTTCCTGGGAAGAGGGGAACTGCTAGTGACTGATTTGGGGAGGCTGCTGCCTATGCACCCACGTTCCCAGGACCACCCTGTCACCTATGTCCCCCAGCCATTGTGTCTGCCCTCATTTGGTCTGGCCCACTCTACATTGATTTTTGGCTGAAGACCTTGGTGGTGGTCAGGCCTTGGGTCAGGCGCTGCAGGTGC
>LOJH01024605.1:6527-19050 GCA_001685095.1 Ellobius talpinus
CACACACACACACACACACACACACACACACACACACACACAGTGCACATATATACATGCAGGCTAAACACCCATACATGTAAAATAAAACAAATTGACCCCCCGACTCTCCAAAGAGCTGTCCTGAGGATTAAATGACATCCTGTAAGAGGTGGTGCCCCACTGTTCACAGGTCTTCTATACACCTGGCTCTTTGTGGAGGGTTGTGCTACTTGCACCATGGCATCCATGGTGCTCTCTTGGTCTTTATGGAGATGTTGGCACATCAGTGAATGGTTCACCAAAGGTATGAACAAGGAACTAAACATGTTTGAGCCTGAACCTCTCTTTGCTTCAACCTGCTCTTTCTCACAAAGTCCAGCACTGACCAATGGTGTCCATTGACTCAAGACAGGGGTCTCTCTGGGCTTGGGATCTGTCTCTAATGCCTGACATCCATCTCGTTTCCTTTGGCACTGCCCCTGCCCCTGGCCTGCCTCACACTCTCTAATCTGCCATCCCTTGCTGCCTTTGATGCTCCCTTTCCTCCTAGTCCCTCTCTGCTCTGGGTACTCCATCAGTCCTGGTCTCCCAGGGCCATGTGGTTTGTCAGGTAAACCCGTAGAGTAGAGGGTCCCTTGTGAAATGACCCCTGCTGACCTTGACTGCTGGCCTCACTATTGTCCCGCCGGTGGGATGACTTTCAGATTCTCCAGGTGACCTAGCCACTGAGCCTTTGCTCGTCTAGGCTTGTAGGACATCTCTGACCGTCCCGGTCCCGGGAGAATCTGCCTGGGGTATCTTCTGTATTGCCCGGGGCTCTGTTCTCTACTGCGTCTGCTCAGCAGCCTCCTGGAGCCCATGTCATCTTCCCGTGTATACTGACTGAGTCAGTGGTTTTGGCCCCATGGGAACAGGATTTGGGGAAAGTGCTAGGGTCCCTCTTAAGAGGGCATCTCAGGGTGAGTACTAGGAGCAGTCAACAGCAGGTTTGGAAGACTATATACTCCTATCCTATCCCCTCCTGGGGCCAACTTTCTCCTTATATCTAGTAGAAAGAATTGCTTCTGCCTGGAATGCCCTTCCCTGGGGCTCACTGTCTTCTTTCTCTCTGGCCCCAGCCTATGACTGGTCCCTTCTGTGTTACCCTCCCTACTTCCCAGCTCTTCACTGAAGACACATCATTTTGTTCGTTTGCTTTAGCAGACTTCAAGACTTAACTGGCCAGCTGCCTGTTTATTCACTTAACTGTCTCCTGGCATGAATATAGGGCTCTTTTCTTGGTTTCCTGCTGTGTCACCTGTATCTGCAAAGGTGCCTACTGTGTGCACTTGCGGACAGTGCTGGGCCCTTCTGCCTAAGAGACAAACCACGGGCTTGGGTGGGCCTGCAGATGGCTGCTACCACCGAGGCAAGATGAGCTCAATGGCTCATAAAGGAAGCTCTGTGAAAACCCCACGGCAATGCTCAGCATAGCTTAGCGATTCTTGTTTTTGAGTACAGCCAGATGACAAACATTGGCTTGTCAGTCATATGTGACATGCAAGTCCCATGTGGCACAAGCGGAGTGACCCTACACAATAGAGCAGATCGGAAATTATAAGCCACAAATGGACCCTGACACCAGACTAGGGGAGATAGTGTTTGACCCTGGAGTAGACTCTTTGCCTGCCTGCCCTTCTGGACTCATGGGAAGACTAGAAAGCTGTCTGTGAGGTAAAAGCTCTGACAACTCCACCTACAAAGGCCTTCATCACCAGGTACCCAATACAAGAGGTCCTCCCACAAACAGGCCTCTAAGTGAGCTTTAAGGGCTGCTCTTGGTGTTTCAGTATGAGCACAGGCCTTACATCTGTATGTTGTTACACTGGAACACGGCATCCCCAAAGTCCTGGGCTGAAGAGACCAGGGTTTACAATGCACATCACTAGCTCTGCCTCTTTCCTCATCTCCCAGTGACTCCCACCCAGGCACGCCTTCGACTTTGAGAGAAGATGGTGGTAGCTGGCCAGATTCCTCTGCAAAGGGACTTGCCCAGTACAGTCTCCCTGTCTGGGCCACGGGGCCAGCTGTCCCCATACCTCCTTCCTCTGCCGTGCCTCAAGCATTGTGACCTGGTCTGCATTCCTGCTGTGTGCCTTCCGTGTTCCCCATGGAGGACTCGAGAGTCTGCAGAATTCTCTGAAAGAACTGCAGTGGCGCTTCCTGGGAGAAGCTGAGACGTAGCAGGAGGTGGAGGAAGGTTCCTCCCTTAGGGCCCAGGCATGTGGTCTGCACAGACACGAAGCACACAGGAGCCAGAGGTGCTAGACTCATGGGGTTCACTTGATGGGAGGGGTTAAGAGAATTGATGGGGACTTGATGGCTGCTAGAACTTGGGCTGAGGGTGCAGCGGGAGTCAGCTGGGTGTCTCCACAATTCCTTGCCACCTGAGTCCTCCCTGCAGGTGCTTCGTGGCAGGTCTGACAGGCACAACACAAGACCCTTTCCAGTTGCAATGGCTGCCTGTCTCCTGGCTTTACCATCTTTCTTGTTTCTGGGAGCAGACAGTAGGAATGGCCTACTTATTATTGGATAAGTCTGTGGCCTAGTTCCCTGCTTTTGGTTCTTAAGGCTGGAGAGTTACCTGAGGTGAGAAGTCCATAGGGTGGGGTTCATAATGTCCCTAAGATAAGACAGTGCCTGAAGGTCCTAGGACTCCTGAAAGTGGGGTCCATTCAGCTTTGCTCAGGTTCCCATCCCAACAATAGTACAGAAGGCCTGTGGCCCCTATGACCTTAGCACTGGAAAAGGCACAACTCTGGACAGACAGGAGGCCAGGTAACCATAATCACCAAGAACAATTGCAGTCAGAGGTTCCTGTACTCCAGGTTCAGGGGAAGCAGGGAGGGGAATCAGAACTCAAGGGAAGGTTCTCAAATAAGAGACAAACAAGACAATGTGGACTGGGCCTGAGTTCTGATACAGGCACCATATTTCCTCTTTCCTATATGAGAGAAGCAAGAATAGAAGAGAAGAGAGCTTCTGGGGGAGCACTGGTCCCTTGCCCCACCCCCAGTCCTTGCCCACACTCCTCTGGTGAGCCAGCCTGCTGGCCTGCTGCTCAGCCCCTGTCTGCTCTCTGGGCCTGGAATCTCCCTGACACTTCATTCTGGAGGGTTTGGAGAATGATCAGTTGAGGCATGAGCAAAGTTGCTATGTTTAGTGTGCTGAACCCCTGATCAAATGAACATGGTCTGGTGGATCGTTCACGTCACCCTACGTCTCTGGGTGGTTGGGGAAGGCGTCTTTGTCCCACTGCTGCTCTATACCAGCTTTTTCGGGCCAACTGTGCAGATATGCTGGGAATGTCTAGCTCTGGAGACAGGCTGAATAACAGGAGAGGAGGTAGGGAAAGCAGAAGACCTCATCTAGGAGGACTGGGGATGGATCTGTCTTGGGAGATAACAAGAATAACAACTAAGCCTTATTAAGCATCCACTTACCTGCCAGGACCTGTTCTAGCCATGGACATGAATGGAGCCCCTGCCCACTAAGCACTCTTGTGCCCACTTTACGGATAAGTAAACTAAAGCACAGAGCGGGGTGAACAACTTTCTAGAAGCACACAGCCAAGCGGCAGAACTGAAGTACGTGTGTAGAGAGCGTCTAAGTCAAAACTCCACAGTCTCAACTAGCAGTCCACACTGGAGAGGGAGTGGCATCCACAGGCATTTGCTGGTCCCTGCCCACAACCCCACCCTGCCCCTGCAGTCCTGGACACAGTATGACTTTGGCTGTGGGCCATCAGTGCTGGAAGAGCAGGGGACAAAAGAAATGAACTTTTGTTGCATAATACCTATGTACCAGGCTGAGGTCACTTCACAGAGGGCTAGCAGTTCTAAAAGGGGAAGTGCTGGCCCCTGTTCACAGGTGGGGCAACAGAGACTGAGTTCATGGAGGAATGCTCCTGGCCTTACCCCTAGTGTCCCCCAAAAGGCTGCAGGGCGTGGCACATACCAAGGACTCTGCAGGCTTTTGTCGTTCAATCCCTTTGGTTCATCGGTCAGGGGACTGATTCGGTAAGAAACAGAATGTCTGGAAAGGGAGCTGAATCCAGGGCAAGCACTGGGGTGGGGAAAAAGCCAGGAATCTGTTTTATTTTCCCAGATCCTTATTGGGAGCACTCTTGTACATCAACATTAGGAGCTTCACGTCAAGGGTCTCTTTGTTCCTCAGAGTGGGTGACCCAATCGGGCAGCCCATAGGTCCTCTGATCTGCTATGCTCTGAAAGCAAGGCCAGAGTGGGGCCCTGCCGAAGACCCAGGTTCCCCAGATGGTGAGGCAGAGTGGGCTACTGTCCGCAGGCGTCAGCAGGACGTTCTGGACCCTATAAAAAGACAAATGCCCTGGCTGCCAGAGGCTTAGCCTCCAGCCTTGTGGAGGACACTGGGTGGCAACCTGAACCCCAGGAATGTGGCAGAGGCCTGGAGTGTCCTATGATGGCTTAGGTCTGGCTGCTCTGGAGCCAAGGAGGGGCTGGATGGGCGGCAGTCTGGAGAGCAGCTCACAGCGGCCCACGCAGCAGGCCATGTCTCCTATGGCTGTTAGGAAAAGTCATCTAGAGCTTGGGAGCAGGCTGCCAGAACTCTTGCAATGTCAGGATGTAATTTTATTATGATTTTGTTGACATTTGTTTGTTTGCTGGAGGAGGGCAAGTGTGCCATTGTATGAGTGTGGAGGTCAGAGGACAACCGGTGGGAACTGGTTCTCTCCTTTCACCATGTGGGTCCTGGAAACTCTTACTCAGGTCATCAGGTTTGGCAGCAGACATCCTTACCCACTGAACCACCTTGCCAACCTCACAACAGAATATTTTAAAAGTTACTTAATTGTCTAAGGCAGGGTCTGTCAACCTCAATCTTAACCGACACTGGGACTAGGCAATTCCAATTGTCCTGCACCAGTACCTGCATCCCTGCCCCCACTCCATGAGTCTAGACATTACAAATGTCCCTTGATGGGTAGAAGTCCTCCTCCTGTCCCTCTTTTGGAGACCACTGCCTTGAGGAGCGTTCCTGTGCTTCATTCTCACTATTGGGTCCCGCAGAGATGGGCTCTTCCCAGAGGAGAAACAGCCTCCGGCGTAAGTTTTCTTGCTGGTAGGCAGTGCACACCCCACTGATCCTACTGTAACCTTTTTCCATGGTCACTAAACTCTTCCTCCAGTGCTCTGTGAACGAGCCTCACTCCCTGCTTGCTGTCTTGTGGGCTGCATTAACTGTTGTCATGTGTTCCTCCTGTATGTAAATCAGTACGGCTCACTTTGTGAAACTCACGCTTTGAGGGCAAAAGAAGAGATTATAGACAAAGAAATCTGTTTCTAACCATTAATTAGGGACTCTGATCATCCCTGAGATTCTCATGGATCCCCTAAGATCAGCCAAGATTAGAGTGGTGGCCCTCCCAAAAGTCCCTTTGAGTTCAATTGAAGTCAGCCCAGGAGCTGACCCCTTTCAAAGCTTGGGTTTTTGGGAGGACAAGAGAATCTGGGGCTGGACTGGGAGGCAGGCCCTGGGCTCCAATCTTGCTTCCCAGCTGCAGGTAGGTGGATGTGTTTGCCCATCTTCTTCTCTGACAATGGAATCCCTTTGGGGTCTCTCTCTCTCAGCCTCCATTGTCCTGGGAGACGGCTGAGCAAGGCTGCATCAGCCACAGTCTGCCACCTCCACCTGTGCAAAGCCACAGCCAGGCTTCTCTCCTGGGCAAGTCAGTCCCAGAGGGTAGAGTGGACACTCTGAGCATCTTTTCTAGCCTGAGCAGCAGTTCCAGGAGTCAGGAGAAGTAGGATTACAGTAAGCAGCTCTCATTGCTTCCTCCCCTGTCTCTCTCCCCCATGCTGAATGGTTTGCAAAGGGCATAGGCCTGTCTTTGAGACAGTTGGGCCAGGCGGTGGTTTAGCCTCCTTGTGTCTGAATCGTATTGGATAGAGTGTGAGCTCTCGGCAAACATGCAGTGTGGCTTTTGCCCATGGTGATGATAGGGAACTAGGAAGGCTGGTAAGACACACTGGAGCCTCAAAGAGAGATGAGAGGCTAAAGAGAGCAAGGACAGAGGGCAGCTTCGGTGAACAGGGATTTTTTCCCCATTACTGGGGCTTGAACCTAGGACTGACCCATGCTGACCAAACATTATCCCTGAACTACAGTTTTCCAACAGAGAGGAGGATTTTCTTTTATCTGACATAATCATTTAGCACAGCTATTGAAGACTATATCCTTGGATTCTAGAACAACCTTGGGATCTAGTGGCCAGAGACGGCCTGGCTAGGTCACCCACTCTGAAGAACAGGGGGACACTCAACATGAAGCTCCTAAGGTCAAAATACAAGGCACAATATCCTAGAAGACCCTCATTCACACAGAAACCTCTCGCAAGTGTACCAGGTTATCTCACCACAAACAAGGATGCCGAGGGAACATGGAGATTACACAGGTCCAAGAGCACATCTCCATGAAGGGGCTAGAACTCAAGAGCATCCATTCTGGTCCAGATTCATTGCCCTAACCACCATGTTACAGCACTCCTCCAGTGTGGCTGATTTTAGAGCCCACACCCATATCCACCACTGGTCATAAGGCTGTACTAACAGTCTGGTCCTCATCTTGCTACCCTTTGCATTGCTATTACTGTGTATTGTCATAACTCCTTGCCCTATCTGGGCCTCAGTTTCTTCTTCTGTTCGGAGAGGACCCGTAGCTTCCCTGCTGACATAGAACAGGCAGAACCAGAAGGGTACCCCAGACCCAAACACAGATCTGATGCTCCCATGGAATGCTAGAGGGATTTGGAGGGAACAGCCCATGCCCTCAGACAAGTGCCAGGGTATCCAGTCATAATCATGGGTCCAGTTCTCATACATGGCTTGTACAAGGCATTGGCAGGAAGCCACTTTTGCCTGCCCCACATCCTAGCTGGTCTAGCACATGCCACAGCAAGAGAGCTCTGTCACCAAATACTCAAGCCTGCAGAACCAGCTGTCCAGGGTGTCGACATGGCTGAGTCTGAACTTATCTTACTCCCCGAGCTGTCTTGATGAGTGACACTGAAATCCCAGTGACATTCTTGTTTTCTTTAAGCTCTGTCTCCAAACCCTCTTTCAGTTAGTCACCAAGTCCCATCCAGCCCACTTCATTAACCTTTCTCAAGGTCACGCTCTTATTCATCCACAGTGGGACAGCTCTGTGTACCTTTCCTAGTTCCCACTTCACCCCAGTCCATGCCTCATATGGTGGCATGAAAAGCTTTGTAAAATGCTACTTGATGGACTGGAGAGATGGCTCAGATGGTTAAGAGCACTGACTGCTCTTCCAGAGGACCTGAGTTCAATTTCCAGCACTCACATGGCTGCTTACAACTGTCTGTAACTCCAGTTCCAGGGGATCCCACACAGACATAAATGCAGACAAAAACACTAATGCACATGAAATAAAGACAAATGAATTTTTAAAAATGCTACCCTAAGCTTGCATCCATCCCTTTACCCATGTAGCTCCAACCCAAACCCCCTTTCTGCTGAGCCCTTCCCGTAGCACTATAAAGGCATACCCCATCCCACCTTCACCAAGCACAGGCTGTATCACTCAGGGATGGGAAGGATTCCATTCATATGAAAATGGAAGATATCTTATTCAAAAAGTAGGAAATCTCTGCTCATAAAGATGCTCAAACAAACAAACAAAATTGCTTTTTCCACACCATCTTATTCAAACTGCCATAGCATTAACTGCCAATTGACTATTTATTGTATGGGTAAGATTAGACCTTTGCAAACGCCTGCTAATCTCTCTTCCACAGTCTCTCCTCCCAACATTTACCATCCTGTGGTCAAGCCAGATATGAAGAAGGGGGGCCAGGCACTTCCCCATCACACAAACCTGCTACTGCGCACCATGGTGAACAGACAAAACATAAGGGCCTTTACACCTCCACTCCAGGAGACATGGTGTCCCTAGCTAGGGGCTGGGCCTTAGACTTCATCTCTGCAGAGCATCCCACTGCATGCGCTATGGCATGGCCAGCCCAAGATAGGGACTTCCACAACCATGCCCATCTCTGCGACATATAAGGATTTGTGTACTAATCAGGCCTTCCCCACTCCCAGGGGGCCCAGAATCCCAGGGAGGGAAGAATCTAAGCCTGTGTTTTGAGTCAGAAGGTGGCAGAATTTAAGAGTGTGTGGGAGTTGAATCTCCAAGCTCCCAGAGTATGGGTCACTCTCCCAGCAGACTCTACTTTCAAAACGTAAATTCAAAGGTGAAGTTAAAACTTCAATGCCATGGCCAAAAGCATTCATTCCAAGAGAAATGGATCTCTGAACAGATAGATACATAGCCACAAAGCTGGCCCCGCCCACATCCTCCAGGCGTTGGGTTAAATATTCTATCTTTTGGGGAACCTCTTTGACCCCAAGATTAGTTTAGATTCTCTTTTTCAGACCTCACATGTCTCTAATTTCATTTTAAAGCACATATTTAACTGGTCACATTGTAACTATTTGTTTAATTGACTAAATTAATTGAGCTCTGTGAAGATGGGAACTGTCCTCTTGGTTCACAATGACATCTATGGAGTTTTTCCAGGCCTATCATAGCTACTAAATATATATTCATGAAATGAACAAGAAAGTTAATTCAGATTTTATCCTAGACTCCCCTTTTTAAAAGCTAAGCATTGTTGTAGACAACTGGAATATTATCAATTTTCTGTAGGCTTCCAAGTAGGCAAAATAAAGAGAGAGAGAGAGAGAGAGAGAGAGAGAAATGCCTAATTTGCTCTGTCCCCTCTCCTTGTACTCTTCTGGGTGTTGGGGACAAGTGGTAGTAAGGGGGCCTCAGGCAGAAGCCACCTTTGACCCTGGGTGTGGCCTAATCTCTTTGGACTTCATAATAGAGGGTTCAGATTAGAGTTATTCCCAGGTGGTCAGTGTCCCAGGGTGTGCTGACTTGCCAGATGATGCTGGCCCGCTTGCTCCCGTCCAGCACACTTACTATGGTGTATCTCTGAGCTCTAGACTGGACTGAAGAGATGCAGTTCCAGCCCACAGACCAAAGGGAAACACCACAGTTCTATTTGGCAAGATGGAAGATCACCCAATCCCTAAGGTGCGGCTTAATGTCTTAAAAGAAGGGAGTCTCTTGTAAAATACAGTTAGCTTCTTGTGTGTGTGTGTGTTTGTGTGTGTGTGTGGTGTGTGTGTGAGTGTGTCCATGTGGGTATGTACATACGCTCATGTGTGTGAAGGTGCATGTGTACATGTGTGTATATGCATTTAGTGACCAGAGGACAACCTAGGATATTATTCCCCAGGAGCTGGCCACCTTGTTGCTTTGTGACAGAGCCTCTCACTAGGAACTAGGGCTCACTAATTCAGCTAGCATAGCTGACCAATGAGCCCCAGGGATCCTGGCATCTCCACCTTCCCAGTGGTAGGATCACAAGCACACAGCACCAAAAGCATTCATCATTGTAAAGTGCACCTGGAATCAAATCACGAAGTATGGGGTGGACCAAGAACTCTCCCTAAATCCATGGACATGGATAACTGAGCTTCTCTTGTAGAAGGCCCTGGCAGCACACAGCAGCTTCCCTGGTAGCAGAGGCCGCACTGATCCTCCCCTATTTGCAACCATTCTAAGTTTGTTCTAGGAACTCAGTTCTTTCCATTCCCAGCAAACATACATAATATACATAACACTTTAGCACCCAACTTCTCCCCAATTCAGAATAGATTACCATGGAAACCAGCCTGAGGAGAGACAGAGATACACCCTTTTCTTTCTGGCTCTGGATGCATGCAGATGGGCCTCCTGTCTCCAAACCGTGTGGTTCCAGTACAGGGGAAAGCCCTGGAGAATGGAACTCCATTGTCCTGTCCTGTTTGTTTTTTTTGTTTTGTTTTTGTTTTTGTTTTTGTGGTACCAGAGTGGAACCCTAGGCCCTATAGATGCTAAGCAAGTATCCCAGCATTGAGTCCCATCCCCAGGCTGTTCTTTGTTTCTCTAGAAGTGGTCTTCTTTAGAAGACCTTGTTCTGTTTACCACCTTCGGGAGACAGTTAATAGAAGGGGAAGATTCAGGGGTTGGAGTTGGAGAGATGGCTCCGTGATTAAAAGCGAGTACTGTTCTTGCAGGGGACCTGAGTTCAGTTCCTAGCACCCAGCTCATAACTTATTCTGGTTCCAGGGGATCCAATTTCATCTTCTGGCCTCTGAGGACACTATAAATGCCCACATATCACACATGCGTATACATAATTTGAAAATAATTTTTTTAAATTTGAAAATGAAAATATTTTAAAAAATAAATATAAGAACAAGTTCCAAAGTCAGAAAGACCAGGGTATGAGGCCCTATTAGAAGCTTATATGGGGGTTATCCTACATGATGTACCTAAATTCCAATTCTTTGGGTTATCAAGGGTGGGTTTTGTTGTATTTATTCAGTAATTTATTTTCAGAGAATCTAATATCATACCATGGAGATTGCTGTGGAGATTCAATAATTCAACAATGAAAACTACTCAGTGCAGAACTTGCTGTGCTGCTGGTGACAGGGTAGGAGAGAGTGACACCTCAGGTCTGCAATGCCCTTTCTGCAGATTTCTATATCATATACCCCTAGTAGGCGAGCTTAGTGGAAGCAACACTCAGGATTCTATCCAGGGGAGGAAGTTAGTGTTCAGCATCCCTGGCTCACACTGCTGTGGCTCAGCTTCCACATCTGTCAACTGGTACTACTTCGGGGAGTTCTTGAGAAGTCTCCATGAGTTTGGCCCGTCTGGGTGCTTGGCATGGTGATCGCTGACTGATGGATATCGTGCAACTGAGCTGAACAGGTTCAATCTGGTGAAGCTGTAGGGCCACTGAGCAGCTTGGCTGTGTGAGGACATTGGTCTGTGTTGTCAGGGAGCCAAGGCACCAGTATCTTCTACCAGAGCAAAGCCTAGAGTGGCTCCCAGTCTCTAAGGTGACTCCCAGCCCCTAGGGTGACTCCCAGCCTGGGCCTGAGGAATGCAAGAGGAAGGAAGGGAAGGCTTCCTTACCAAGCCAAGGTTCAGGGTGTTGTTGTCATCTTCAGGCATGGGTAGGTACACTGCCAGGGCCACACAATTGGCAAAGATGGTGAGCAAGATGATGGTCTCAAAGGGTCTGGCACCAGGGTTAAGGAGAGCTCCCTGAGTTGTCAGTGGGATGTGTAGGGTTGAGGAGAAGAGCCTACTGAAGGCCAGTCTACAAATTATTATTATTATTACTGTGATGATAAGAGATAGTCAAGCCATGCAATGATTCATGGGGGCTTATCTCCCAAAATGGCCAGGGAGGCTTGGGGTTGATGTATGTTCAATAGGACTGGAAAAGATGGAAAATGAGGAGGAAAGCCAGGTTTTCAGAGCGTCGTACACACACTCGTGTGCGGAGGCTTGCACTCCTACATCCCCTTCCCATATACATCCCTGCCCCCAGCAGCCGTTTTCAAAGGAATGCTCCGGAATCCAGTCTCTCTAGCTGTGAGGGAGGGAAATCGAGACAGCGTCCTTGGTGTATCATTTGGGGCGGAGAGCAGAGGCATGTGATGTAGATAGCTTTGGGTAAGAATCCCTTTTGCTTTCCAGCAATTTCAGTGTAGAGACGGGACGGGGCTGGCACAGAATGGACCTATGGGTGGAGTGGGCTCAGCGGAGTAGAGAATGGAGAAAGGGGAGAGCTTGCCAGGGGAAGCTGTGCTCTCATGGGAGACAGGCAAGGAGGGAGGGGTCTGGAGGTGACACAGTCTGACACAGTGCAGTTATGGGAGTGAGGCCTGACTCCAGTCCCACCGGCTCTCTGTGTCTCCATATCTCCTTCACCCTCCCAGTTATCCCCCATTCTCCATTTCCCCCAGGAACAGCTGATGGCATCCTACTCTTCCAGAGTATGTCAAAAATATTCCAAATATTCCTGACTCTCAGAGCCCACTCAGCACAAGCCTCCTCTCTGCAGCCCCTCCTTTCCCCAAATAACCCAGATATTCTCATCATTCTTCTTTCAGAACTTGTGCAAACCCAGGGAGACATCCAGGCCTTGTCTCAGGGCACTGCTTCTGGGCGAAAACACCCAAGTGTGCTTGCCAGAATCCAGGAACCACTAAACAGTCCCTCGACTCTGTTTCACCAGTTCCATTTGTGACTGAGACCTGAGCCAGTGGGAATCGTCCCTGGACTGTCACTCTCTCCTACCCACCCCCATAGAGGATGTCCTCAGGAGCTTCTACCTCTTTCATCTTCGTATTCAAAACCTTGAGTGCTACCCCCTTGATGATAGAGACTTGGACACACTTAGAAATAGCTCCCATGAGCACAAGCCCTTCCCAAGATGATCAGTTGCTCTCTCTGGTTGTCACCTATGACCCAGGAAGCTCCTCTTTCCATTGTGGTGGAGACCTTCCTTCCTGCCTTATTCCTTATGCCGGTCTGAGGTAGTGGGTTAACCCCCTTTCAAAAGCCCAGCCATCCTGATGTTAAACAT
>LOJH01024606.1:0-19050 GCA_001685095.1 Ellobius talpinus
CGGCGGGGGAGATGTGCTCGGGCTCCGCCGGATCGGTTTCTCGGGGTTTGACCAGCTGTCCCGGGCTAACCCTGCTCCTCGCTGAAGATGGAGGAAGTAAAAACAGGATTACCCTTAGCTACAGATCCACTGCCTTAGTTTCCACCACCAACTGCAGTGCACAAACACACGTTAGGCACAGGAAAGAAAGAAAGAGAGAGGGAGAGGACACACTAACAGTAAACACAAACAAAAGGGTGATGGGATTATTTTACTGCATGCACTGCTGAGGTAAATCTCCGCTTGGCTTTTTGCGTGGGGAAGAACAGCTCTTGTTTTATTTGTCTTCTGATTCATAGATTATAAATCAATTTGTGTATGGTTTGCAAAGGGGGGAGTGTTTTCAAAGTTAAGTGTAATTATATGGAATCTTGTTTAGCAGTGTGGTGTGATCGAATGACTTGTTGCTGTTAACCAGTAATAATAATAGTAAGATAGGCGCTTTTCTTTGGGGAGGGATGGGTTGTGGCTTTGATTAGGGTAATGCTTTCTGTAAAGGACGCTCAGGGAATCTGGTGGAAGATGATGTCCTTAATGTACCGTCCCCTTCTTGTAATCTGCTTCTGGGATGTTAATGGATTAATCAGTTCTCATCTCTATAGCTGTCATGGATTTGGACTTGTTTTTGCTTTGTTTTAACTTGAATTCCAAGAAGAGAGCTTGGATAGCCTGGCATAAATTGCAGCTGTCTAGATAGAAGGTATTATTCTGTTGAGATTCAAAACAAAACAAAAATAAATAAAAAATAACCTAGGGTGACACATGTATAAAAGCGGCAGTTAAATCGCTTTGACAGGTTCTGGTATGGGCGAGAGAGATGGAATGAAGATTTAATTTCTTTTTCTTTTTTCTATTTTGCCAGAGGCCACAAAACAGTCCTGTGAAGTTGGCCTAGGTTCCTTGCTGGGTTCTGCCTGACTGTCCCTCCCCTCGTACCCCCTCCCCTTTTTTCTTTCAGTTTTCTTGTCTTAGCTTTTGGTCGATTCTTAAGGAACCGGTGGATCAAGTTTTTTCTCTTCTTGTTAATCGCATTGCTGTAGCACTGACTGACCTCTCTCTCTCCCTCCCTCTCTCTTTTTTTCCTCTTTCCTGAAAGTACGTGGTGCCATTCCTGAGTGACTTTTCCTACTAGACCATCCCAAAGGGACGAGGGGGCGGGGGCGGGGGAGGAGGAGGACAAGGAGGAGGAGAAGGAGGAGGAGGTGGGGGGGAGTGTTCTTTCTCTCTCATTTCTTGGTTTTGTTTATCAGCCGTTCTGTTTGCTGGATTCGGGCTTGGAATGACCCACCTGTAAAGTGCTTCCCCTCCTCCTCGCCTTGAACTCTGCAGGGGGCTTGGCCTGGAGGGGGCCAGGGAGGGGAGGGGGGGACACAAAAACTTCTTTCTTTCTTTCTTCATTTCTCTTCAGCCCGACATTGTCACCTCCTCTTTGAGGGGTTAGAAGAAGCTGGGATCTCCTGACAGAGCTGGAAATGGTGATGAATGTTTTTTAATCAAAGGACAATTTCTTTTGTATGTACATTTCGTTTCTCTTTCTCCTTTTTCTTTTTCTTTCTTTTCCTTCTTTGAGGGTTTAATAACCATTTCACTGATGGGGTAGACTTCTTTTGCTTCTAACCGACGCCTCCTTTTAGTGTGTGTGTTAAATGTGTACATTTTTAAAGAGATAGACGCATCTGTAAGATCTCCGTAGAAACTGCTCCCCTTTAAACTTTATGGATCCCTTTCTTTAAAAGCTTATGTAATCATAATTGAAAGAATTTGATAAGAGTAGAGCAGGTCGGGCTTTAACTGCTATGTAGTTACTGAGGTGAGAATTTGATCTGATTATTCCCTAAAGAAAGAAAGAAAAGTTTTTTTGGGGTGGGGGGGTAGGGAGGCTGGTGGTGAAGGGGAGGGAGGGAGAAGGGAAGTGGTTTTGGAGACAAGAAGTGAAGCTGCCTGTTTTCCAGTAAGTAATGGAGAAATTCCAGGAGCCAGGGCTAAATATACTTGGCGATCAATACAGAAATGGCTCATTGTGAATAATTTAGCTGCTGGTGCTCTGAGAGTTTTGAAACTAAAGGCAAAAAGGACCAGGGCCAAAGAAAAAATATAAGTAAAAAAAAAATCTCTTTAGGACTTGTCAATTCTTTAACTTTTCCTCTCAAAGAATACAGTTAGATTATCGATCTTTTCACTATGGAATCAAAGCTAGGGGGTGTCGTCTCTTAGAGTTTACTTTTGTTTCTGAGGATTAAGTTCTGTTTTGTGTTGCTGGTGCCTGAAAACCATTCCCTCATACTTGGGCAGAAAATGATCCCCTCGTGCACAGCCAAAAGTTTCTGAAATGTTGGAAATCCGAATGTCTTAAGTAGGCTTGGCGTTTGTCTCCAGCCGTGGTCTGGCAGGAAATTAAGGGTACGCTGAACAGGTGCTTACGCAGAGTTTGGGGTAGGCTAAAATGTCAATACCAGCCGGAGAGTTAGCCAAGTGCTGCACAAGTCTTCAAGATACAATCTAGCACTGAGTAGTTTTGTTTTGTTTTCTTATGTTTGTTTGTTCTCCCCCTCCCTATTAGAACATGATGAACCAACTTGCAACAATTGTGAATAGAGCTGTCTGTATACGAGGGAAGTTCTCAAAGACCAATGTGATTGGAAAGTAGGGAATGGTAAAATACTTAGATAGCAGTGATAGATGGCAAACTCGAGGTATACCCCCTCTGCACTGTTTCCCTGCTAAGAAAAGGTAAATTTTGGTTAAGAGAGGCATTCTTTTCTCGCTACAGCCCATCTCACAGCACACTTAATCTTCCCTGTCGTATCTCCAGCAGGAATCAGATCATTTGCAGAGACTTCAATGACTTGCAAATGAGCACGCACAGTACACTGTAGTATGTTTCTTGGGCACAGGTTGCAGGAGCAACATGGACTAACTGCTTAGGGCTTCAAATAAGTTAAGAATTTAATGGCAGATCCAAGGAGGACTCCTTGGGTTAAGGTCATAATCTTTTGTTTTACAGCATTGCACTTTGACTATGGAAGCAGAGGCTATTGATGGCTACTTAACATGTGAGTATTCACTTTCATTAATTTGCCGTGGGTAATAAAGTTAGCTTCGTGTTACCTGCATGTGAATTCCTGAGCCATGAGTTTTTATTACGAGTTCTCTAATTTTATCTGCTCGTCACCATTTTATATTAATGAATATGAGGAAGTTCTAACAGAAGCAAAATAAGAAGGGGGCATAGAAATATACTCATTTAATAAAAACATTATTTAATAATTGTAGCTTACAGAGCTTTACTTTACTATTTGATTGGTTACCATTTAATTTAAATTTAGAATGCATTCCGTTACAGATATATCTTGTAGTGCGGTGTGTAGTAGAGATTTACTACTAGGTAATCTAATTTCCCAGACACATAATATGAAAGAATTAGCTTCTTAAAGTCACATTTTTTTGAAGCAAGCTCTTTTTGAACTATCCAGCTAACATTTTAGAAACTGTTCACTTAAAGAATTCTATATGGAGGAATTAAATTTGATTCTTAAGGAAAAAAACTTACTGCTTTCACTAGGATAATTTTGGATGTTAAATACTTCCTATCCCCATTGACCTGTAGGAGTGTTATGATAATAAAGTTTGTTCATTGTTTTTACTATTATGGGCTAGTTGTGTTTTTTTCATTTCATTCATTTACTGTATATTTTATTTCCTTGTAGATTCTCTTAAAAGACAAGCATGTTTCTTAAGCATTCAGTTTTGCATGCCCTTTGAATCTGAGGCAGTCTGAGTAATTAATTACATGTTATGTGACAATGAACAGAAACCAAAAGATTTTTTTTTTGAAAGCAGGTGACAATGAGCTTTCACCTGAAGGGGAGCACGCCAGTATGGCCATTGACCTCACCTCAAGCACACCCAATGGACAGCACGCCTCACCAAGTCACATGACTAGCAGTAAGTCTTCATTTTATGTTCTTTGTTTTTTCTTTTTTAATTCTCAAGTGAGAAATTTGAACTTGTCCAGCCTGTGGGGTCTGCTCACTCTGTGATGTGGCTACTGCTGTAGCGTTTGCTAAGGAAAGAACAACTCAGATTTATTTCCGTTCATTCTCGTATCATAAACCATGAGCCTACTTACTAGTCTGAACTATCCCAAGGTGGCATTTGCGAGCTGGTGCTTACCTGTGCCAGGTAAGAAATTTTAGAATTTGCTGACTATTGTTTCGATTTCCAAGTTCATACCTAGCTTTGTTGTTGCATGATAAAATAATTATGGGAATGTGTCATTTTTCCAAAGTCTTCTTCATAGTTACTTTTTTTAAAAGTAGAAGTAATTTTTCCTTGTCTTGGTATGAAGCTAAAGCACCAGTGGTAGGATTGAAGTGTTACTTGCTTTTTAGAAACAGATGAAGCAGTGTAATAATCTCTCCCCCAAAGGATTAGAAGTGCAATGTCATTGACAATTTGTGGAACTCATTCACATTCCTTTCTGTAGCAAAGTGAAAAGCAGCTTGTTTTAGATTGTCCAGAAAGGAAGACTTTTGGAAAGCATGTTTTGGGGGTGCAGGCATGGCAGTTTTGGCTCTTTTCTAATATTAGTGTTTTCTAATATGGAATGTAATATTCATTGTTAAGTGTACCAAAAAGGCAGTTGGCATGCTGTCAGTGTCTGAGGACAAGATGCTTTTATTTGTTAAGATTGTAGTTTGCCTCTTAATTAAAACGTTTTGTCAGATTAGTGAATTAAGTGCAAATGGTCTGCCACTCCTTTTCAGAACAACTTGAGAGGTCCTTTCCTTTGTACTTTGGGTATGTTAGAGTCTTAAGTAGAAAGGGCATGGTTTATATTAAGTTTAGTTTAATTTACGACTTTTCTATTTGGGTGATATGTGAAGGAGACTTTTCTTTTTTGAAGATTTGATAATTGAATAACCTACTTAATTATAAGCATATTAAATCAGTTCTGGTTATCTGAGAGAAATTCACCTTTCGCGTTCTCTCCTTAACCCGACAAGTTCCTGTAAAGTTATAAACTTTGTAATTAGTGAAGACTTCTGAATCTAAGCAAAAGTTTGTCAATTCCTCTTGAATACATTTTGCACATTCGTTACCTTCAAATGATTTTAGCAAACGACTTGAAATTGTGATTGAACTCTTTGACTTTACTTTGTTTAAAAATTTTCTTTCTTTTTATGAATGAGGAAAACTTATTCAGAAAATTTCATTCTTGAGGCAGACTTTGAAATCCCTCTATGTTGTAGAAGGGAAAAATAATGATGTTGTTGAGTGATTCTTGGTGAATTATATTGTTACTCTCTTGTGATGGATCTTGTAGCGCTCTTTTTTTCACTTATTGATTTGAGAAAAGTTATATTACTGTAATAGTATATAGAGATTTTGCACTTTAATATTTAATGTTATTAGTACTTTGGTAGAATATGTTTTTATTTGTCAGAAACAACTTTTTCATAAAAATGTCTAGTAGGTCAAGTTAGATTTATAGGGAGTTCCCACTGTATTCCGGTTAATTTTTAGCTACTTTCAAAACCATTGAGAATATAAAATAGAGAGTACTGTTGGTCAGACTAATCTGTTACCATCCCTAGTAACTGCCAGAAAATTAGCATGAAAATCTTTGCTTTGGGATCTGCTTTTCTGATTTCTTCCTTCAAAGAGGCATTTCTCTTCTTTTTTTAAAATAAGCATTGCAAAGTATGGCAATGATTAGTTTGAACAAATAAGAATTGCTTTTTTTTCTGTTCACACTAGATCTTTCCTCACCCAGCAACAGTAAATGTAAGTTTGATAGTTTTTTTTTTAATTTACTAGCCCATGGCAATTCCATGTTAGTACAGTTTTTGGCTAAGCTTTCTGTGTTTTTAGAGTTGCTGGTTAAATATTTTGGCTCAAACTTCAGAGCTGTCTGTTGCATCCTTTATGTAGCCTCTATTTACAGTATCTAGGTTACCCACTTAGGTGTTAGATGGAGAAGATACCCAGTTTTCCTCTCTGTGAGATCTGGGAGAATATCAGCATTTTAGATGGCCCAAGCAAACAGAGTTTGAGAAAGACTCTTATTTGTTAACTAGAAGAGAGACCTTTCCCTCAAATGTTTGTAACTTGGAATAATTTTGTATGTGGGGCCTGAAAATCCACTCGTATGTAAGATCACTTGCTTCTTTATCTGTTTACACACGCCATTGACTTTGATACATGAAAATAACATGTTCTCTGCATTAAAAGATAGTCTTCCAGTGTATTTCATGCAAGTCCGCTTCTTCCAAACATGGAATTGAAGTTTGGACTGGAAGGTATTAAAGCTGGAAGTCAGTGTGAAAACTTTCTGATAGGATGAGACAGTGTCTCATAGTGGGAAAGAGAGATCTATGTGTGTTTGTGTGTGGGGGGGAACAAGATTCTTTTTAAAAAGCTTAAAGAAGAAAACAACAACAACAACAACAATGCATAGTCTTTTAAAAACTAGCATAATGGCCATAGCGCCAGTAAGTTATGATAGCCCACCAGCTCTGCCTTCAGGGAAGGGATCAGTATCATTATAAGTAAGATACCGGTCATTAGTTTAGTGACCTCAGTGACTAGTCTAAGATGAAGGGCATCTGTACATTGGGTGCCAGCAATGGCATAAAAACCATGACAGCAGCTATGATAATTTGACAGTACTAGAATAGAGCAGGAACGACTTGGGAGAGAATGAAGAATGTTATCACGTCTGACAGTTTTGGGTTTTAAAATTATGACTAAGACAACCTTCAAGGAAGTAACAGATATTAGTGATCGGAATGTCTTTACTGATTCCTTCCTGTGTTTTAGAGTGATTTTTCATAGAACGCTTTAGATTTTTTTCTTCTGGAATAAAAATCTCTTTGATAGGCAGATGAGCATTGTTACCTGAGATCATTAGTGTCCATGTTGAGTTTGCTGACAATCTTTGGTGTCAGAGATGACAGTATGTACCTTGATGGCCACTGGAAGCCACAGTGTTACGTGATTTTAGAAACAGAATCTGGAAGTTAAGAATCTGAGATAGACAGCTCAGACAGGGGGATATAAAAATAATCTGTATTGTGTTTTGGCCCATGAGATGAAACTTCGCTTGTGACTCAGTCTGTTTCTGGGTTAGCTTGTTCCCAATTCTTGTGACCTTGCCTGAGTATCAGTTTCAAATAGTCTATACTTAACAACTGACTGGCTTTAACATTTAATTTAAAAATATATCTACTAATTAATCAGTGTGTATGTATGTGCACATGCATGGCAAGGCCATAGGGGAGTTGGTTTTGGTCAATTCTTTCCTTCCACCATGTGGATCGTTGGTTACTAAACTCAGGCTGTCAGGATTGGCAGCAATCTATTTTGCCCACTGAACCATCTCATCAGTCTTTGAACATTTGTTTTAAGGTTAAAATTCATAATTTCCCCTGCATCTACTTTTAAGCCAATAAATTGCATTTCGTAGCGGGTTATAACTTAAGAAATATGAAAATCCGGTGTAACTTAAACTTTGTTTCTGTCACTGCAAAGCCCCAGCTGTGCAGTCACCGCTGTTGCTCAGTCAGCTTGATGGCCAGGTGGCATCTGTGGAATCGGAAGAAGCAGTCATTCTAGTTCTGCAGGGCTCTCACCAATAATCAGGTCAGAGAATCTAGTTTATTCTTTTCATAGCGTTTTACATTCCTCCTTTTCATAGCTAGTTTCTGTTTTTAGAACACAGTGAGGCAGACGTGTATCCCGAGATCTATTTCTTGCATGTGAAAATTGAGGCTGGAAGAAGTCAGTTGACCTCTTAAGACACCGAAGGAAGACAAAATTCCAAGTTGGGATATTGCCTTGGAGGTTGGTTAGCTAACTGTTGTCACCGCCATGCCAGCCTGTGATGGTGTCTGCTGTGTCCAATGTTGAGCCATGGTGTAGTGACAGAAGACCAGCATTTGGAAGTAGAGAATCTGTGTGAAGATGGAGAGATGTCACTATTCCTTTCAATCTGCCTTCCAAGGTGATTTGTGCAATATGGCTTCTTATGGGACTCCCTGACTTTCTGAGTTGTCCTCTACAGCTTAAGTTTGGCAGTCATACTCAGCTGTGTTTCCATGTTCTTAATGTAACACCATATGTTTGGACTCATAGCAGTGAAGTGTGTGTGTGTGTGTGTGTGTGCGCGCGCGCGTGCGCTCGTGCGCGCGCACCCTTGCTCGTGTGCAGGTATATATGTTGACATTTATTTCTCATTTGCCAATAAATGTAAAGCAGCAGCAAAAAGCTCTGGCTTGCTGTCTTCATAGCTATCAGAGTTAAGTGTCATAACTGTATCAAAAGGAGAAAGGAAGGAAAAAAGTTTAAAAGGAACAATTGTAAGCGTATATTTGCTGGTAATTGACAGCAAAACTATTGTATTTCTTCCCCTGCACCTCATTCTACCCTGGCTGCCCCGTTTCTTTCTTTCTTTCCTTTTTTTTAGGCTGTTTAGGGATGAGAATTAAGGTCTTTCTTCAAAAACAAGACAGCTCCCTGTAAAAAAGGTTATGTATATGTCAAACTCTGTCTCTCCTACTTGAAGGACCATTTTTTTTAAATGTAACATGATTGATTAAGTTCACTGGGATTCTTCCTATAAGCTGTCATGCAGGAAGAACTCGGGAGCCAATGCTTCTCTTCCCTTTTGGTACATTAATATATTTTGAATATTGATGTATTTTTGACCTTGTGATATTATGGAAAATAAGTGTCAAAGTCCAAAAAGTGAAGCAAAAATACATTGCTTTATTTTCTTTTTTATATCTTATATATGTATATGTACATCATATATATAATCTATATTATATATATCTGATAGTATTTTCCTTTGTCAGCAGATACTCCAGTGTCTCTACTTTGAAACTGATAAGGGATATTTAGGAATTTGTTTTTCTTTACAATTCTTATCAGTGCTGGGTTGGGAGGGGTAGATGTGTAGATGTTGTTGAGGGTATAGCAGGTGCCCGGATGATGCGTTCATGCCCTTGACTTAGTCTCCACAGTAACTCTCTGAGGGAAAGAATTTCCCCACTTGATGACATAAAGCTGAACATCCCAAGATGTGTGCGCGTTCACTGACTTATGCTCGAATGCCTGCTTTCTCAATGACCTACTAACTTCTGATTTACATGTGAAGTAGTGTTTCTCTTCATGTCCCTGGGCTCCAGTTTCTCATCTGGAATTTGGGGGCGACTAAAACCTACCTTACTGCGCTGTTGTGATACTTAAATGATATAATACAGGAAAACTGCTCAGCAACACCACCAGCACATGGTCAGATCTGATTCATCCTCATCATGGAGGCTGTTGCTCAGAATAATCGAGCTATTTATTTATCTATCTATCTATCCATCCATCCATCCATCCATTCATTCATTTATTTATTTATTATTTTATGTACTAAAGACTCATAAGGAGAAAAGGATTGTCTTCAGATGCAGACTGAAATATGTGTCTTTTGCTCTGGTTGTTTACTCTATGGGGCATAGAACAGAGGCAGTATTTCTGATAATTTGGTATAAAAATAGAAGAAAAATATCTGTTACTTAGCGCATCTATGAAGTGTTTGACTAGAAAAAAGTAGAGTTTGCCTATTTACTGGATTTTTTCTTTTAGTGGTTTCAGTGTTCATAACTAAAGGTTTCCGTTGTGGTGTATGTAGAGATCTTGGCGGTGTGTGTAGAGGGCCTTGCTTATTGTTGGTGCTACAGAGACACTGGTCATTAATCAGCAAACAGAAAATCCTAGTGGAGTTTCTAGCCACGTTGACCATCAGTTCTTTTCCTAGAGTCCCCATCTTAAACGTAATCTCATTTAATGCTTCTGAATTCGGTGTGATAAGTTCTTTTATAAAAACTTATTTTGTTTTCTGTTGTATTTATGAGTATGTCGACATGGGGATAACTGTGCCGATGTTCAGGTGCCCGCAGAGTTCAGAAGGGACTGTCAGGTCCCTGGGAGCTGAAGTGGCAGGAGGTAATGGGTTCTGGAATCCATTCAGATCCCCTGCTAGAGCCGTGTGTGCTCTTAACCACAGGGAATTTTCTAGAGAGAAGCTGTTTTAGCTGACATGTAGTAAGCACGAAGGAGTTAGGAAAGAAGCGAAAGACTTTCTCTAAATGGCTGCTCCCAGTGAGGGATGAAAAATAACATATAGCATTCTGGGAAAGAGAAATGAGCAGGTTGGTATTTGTGGTGTAAAGCTGGCCTGGAGGAATTTGAAGGCACAGATGACCCTGGAGAGTTAATCAAGGTAGGACTCGGGAATATCTTGTATGACAGGAAACCTGGCTATAACTTTGAGTGGAGTCCAGGGTGCGAGGGAAGCAGGTGACTTCGTTTGTTTTTTGGGGTTTTGTTTGTTTGTTTATTTATTTTTTTTTGATTGACGTGGGTTTAAGTGGCTGTAACATGGAGGTTGGGGTGGGGAGCAGGCTGTGGATGGCCAGTTGGGACATCTCTAGCAGGCTGCTGTAATGATTAAGTGACAAGCTCTGAGAGCCAGCGGTAACAAGATGAAGAAGGACAGAAGGATGTGGGTCACATTTGAAAGTATACAGGTCTTTGATAGGAGCGTGTAGGAGATGGGAAACTGTCTGTGATCCGTAAGGTCCTGGTTAGACTGGGCTGTGTCCTGTCAGTCAGCAAAGACAGGAAACACTTAGAGCTAAGTCACTGGAAAAAAAATTCCTAGTTTTGAATTTGGGAGGTGATAGCAGTCAGCGGGGGACAGGCTAGATTGAGGCATGAGGCCCTTGTCAGTGGCAACTTTGCCCGTTCATTTCATTGTCGTGATCTGCATCACTTCAACGCCACTTCAGGGTTCTTAAAAATTCAGTCATCAGTAGTTGTTAGAATTTTGACCAGTGGCCTTATTCCCTCGATTATCCCATTGAGTAAAAATTCTCTGTTGAAATGGATAAGCACATGACTTTGTAAACTCCTTGCTTAACCAAATCCCTTTATTCTATTTTGAGAAGTTGAGTTAACTTATGGGATTGACTCACTGGTTTTTAAATAAAATATCTGAGTCCTTTTCTTTAAAGTTTTTGTGGCATATTTATTATTATAAATTATATGTATTTAAAAACTCTAAGCCTAATATGTGCCATAAATTCAAATGTTTATATTCTAATAAATTACCTTTATTCTGTAACCTGTATCTTTCTTAATAAACATGTAATTTATAATATATGACTAGTTATTAGCTAAGTGTCAGTCAGGTCTGCTATGTAGTCAAGGAATTTTAGCATTCTAATCCAGATTCATTTTAAGAACTTTGAGATAAGTATGTAGGTATTATATTATTATTTTTAAAAATATATAATATTACCTAAAGAATGATATGTTACTACTAATACCTTAATTAACATACTTTTTGTTTAAAATATGTGTTAGAGAATTTGGTTTGAAAATTGTAATTTCCTAAGATGCCATCATATTCTATATGAATGTTAATAACAAAAACACCTGAGACTTCTTTTATGTAATACATTCAGAGCTCTCTAAAGAGAGCATTTGATAGGTCTAGCAAGAATTTATTGAACGCTTACTTTATGTGATACATGGCTGCTGTTAAGGAATGGAGAGCGAGGTGGCCTGAAGAGGGCATCTCTAAGGTTCCCGTGAACTGCTATTTCATCCCACAACATAGGGCCTGCACCACCCGCTTGGCTTCATCAGATAATTTCTCTCTTGTGAACTGACTGCATGGGTAATCAGTGAAGGCCACTAGGTGAGAGGTACAGAGTCAAGGATTTCAGGGCACTGTATTCAGCCCATTGCAGAGATAGTGTTGCCCCCGGGAGTCAAAGTTCTTCGAAATAGTACCTTCTCCTTTAAATGGTAGTGGATGTAGGTGCCCAGCTCTGGTTTTAGCCAAAAGCTCCAAAATAATATTAATAAATAATAATAATAATATAAGACAACAATTTCTTCCTCTGCTCCTTCTCCTACCTCTGTCACCTCGCTCAGTCAAATTCTGTCGGTTATCTACATTAATACATGTAATCAAGTTAAAAGCAATACTTGGGATCTATTCATTTTCTTTAATGTGATTTATATATGTCTTAAATTTGTTAAATGTTGACTTTAAACCTTAACTCCGTAAAGGCATTCTTACACTGCCTGTATAGGCTCTCTCATCCGTTTCAGTTTGAATTCACAGAAACACTGACAGGTAAATGTGGTCAGCAGTTTAAGAGGTGTTAATGCTGCTCTAGGTGAAGATGAAAAAGAACTCCAACACTCAGGAAAGTCGCCTTCAGTGAGCTCAAGGTTGAAAGAACAAAACCAAAGCATTGGTTTCCTGGAACCACTGACATAATCAGACTATTGCAAATGATATTCTCTCTCAGAATTATAATATTTCATAATAGCTATTATAAAGGATATTGTAAGTATTGTGTATAGATTACAGAATATTTTTGAAGCATATACTTGTATTATGGGATCACGAGTTGATTGCAAAGAAACAAGTCTGAGATTTCTCCTGCTGCCATTGGGGCCATGGTCACATTTTATCTGTCTCCCTAGTCACCATATATGCTATGTCCTGTAGAAGGCCAGAAACCATTTATTGAATGAAATAACTATTTAAGGTCGCCATATTACACAACTACTTAAAATAGATGCTTTTGACCAAATTGATGCCATTTGGAATTCTGATGCCTTAGATGTTAAATGACTTTAAATCCTCATATACCTGTGTCTTTCTAAGTATGTGTTTATTTTTTATAATACCTCATTCTAAAAGATTTATCATTTTGAAGGCAGTCCCATAAAGGTGCTCTGTTAGAGCCTACAGCTCTCTTTAAAGTTTTCCTGCTCCATCGTTTTCAGTGGGACCTAAGATAACGATGCTGTAAGGGCTTCTGTGAGGTATCGTCGTCTTCAGTACTATTGTGCCATCTTTCTGTAGAACATTTAGAGTTTACAGATTGAATTCCATATGTAATTTTAAAGGCAGATCTCTGTCACTTATGTAAAGCTGTTTTTAGTAGCATGCACAAGATGAAATGCTTCAATTAACTTTTCTTGTGCACTGCAGATATTTTGAAGAGCATGTAATTAATCAGGGAAAAGTCACGTTCTAATAAATTAACATTCATGGTGTTGACATCCTTGACATTTTTGTCATTTGTCTCTTATTATCATGGAAGTTGTAGATCTCCTTACACTTCACTGTATCCGCTCTGCCTTCTTCTTACTAAATGTAAGGCTTGGGAATGTTTTGAAGTGCTGAGGGTACTGCGTTATTCTCTTTCAGTTGAATTAAGGTGGAGAATTTCCAGTTGATTCTGCAAGGGCACGTTTTGTTTTTTAACTATACTGTATAGACATTTCTATTTCTACTATGGCTGTTCTCATAAGGGTTCATGTTTTACTTTTGATTTTAAAATATACACATTTTGAATACATAATATTTGTACAAATAGGTTTCTCTTATAAAATGCTTATATATGATCTTTATTTAGACTTGGATAAATATTTATCTTTTACATTGTCTGATACCCCTTAAGTTTCAGTATATTGATTATTGTTTAGGTTGAGAAGTTGCATTTATGTAACTTATAAGTCTGAAAATTTGTTTAATTACCAATTACAAAATATTTTACAAAGCATTGCTGGCATCACTTATTTGTTATTTGAAAATTGGAAAGTAGGCCCTTTAATAGAATGTGTAGCTGCTGAACCGTAAGTAGGCAGTTCCTAATCACTTGGGGGGGACAGTTTTGAAATTACACAGAGTACGAATACTGATGACTGTGTTATTTTGAAAGATAAAGTGAATTCTATTACAATATTAAACTTTTATAAAGTACTTGAAAACAGTAGTTGATTTTGCTTATATAGATTGAGAGCTAGGAAAAGAATACTGTTGTTGGCTGTGAATGTAAATTCTCCAAACCTAAACTATATGCTGTTCACCTGTCTCAAATTTATGACCCAATGACTGCTTAGGTCCAGGATCTGGAGAAGAGGATAACTAAAAAATAGATCCCCCCGTGTCTCAGCAACGTGAATTCAAAAGATGGCTTTTATGCAGTTTACCACAGTAAAGCTAGTTCTGTACATGGTTAATGAATTTGAGTGCCTTTAGTTTGAGTACAAATCAACAAATTAGATAGCCCATTAATTAATTAGATAACAGTCCCATTTCATTTTGTACAGGGAAATGCTAGTTATGTTTTAAGGCACATATATGAACATGTGTATAAAACCACAACCAAGATAAAACCTATGCCCTTTATGCAGTTTTATGATTTGTATGTAGACAGGTCTTTTTTTTTTAATTGTAAAGAGATTTAATTCTTTGGAACTCTTATAAAGAACAAATGCATTTGTTACTTGTGTAATTAAAATGAGGAAGTAAGTGAATTTAGTTAGTGTTCTTTCAAAGAAGTGAGATGTGGAGCTGACTGCAGCTCTCCTCCAGGAGCTCAGCCTCAGATGGCAGTGCTGTCGCATCCTCTGAACGGCTCAAGTGCTACTGAGGGTAAATACTGAAACCCAAGGGCACTTCTGTATGCAAATATTAGCTCATATTTATTGGATACTGTTTTAGTTGTCTGTAAAGTATTTTCTTAATTATTGCAGCTAAAATTCCAGGTAATGTGTTGTACTCCTAAATGTGGGTGCTACTCATCCATGGATTAAGATGTTATGCACTCAATAATGCACATCAAGTTGCTAAAATTATTTCTGGTAAAAACAAGGGAGAAATTGTAGCAGAAAATGGGAAAAGAAATACGAGTAGGAGTTAAAAAATTATACATAGATTTTCTGTTCTGTCTCATATAGGACAAACAAGCCTTCCATCCTTCCTTCCTTNTTCTTCCTTCCTTCCTTCCTTCCTTCCTTCCTTCCTTCCTTCTTTCCTTCTTTCAGTTTTTTGAGACAAGGTTTCTCTGTAACAGCTCTGGCTGTCCAGGAACTTGATTTGTAGTCCAGGCTGGCCTCAAACTCACAGAGATTAACCTGCCTCTGTCTCCCCAGTGGTGGCATTACAGGCATGTACCACTACCTCCTGGCTACAAGTTTATTTCTTATAATAGCCTTATTATTCTCTTTTTACTGCTTATCAGTTTATGACTCCATTGAGTGTTGCTCCGTGTTTTTAAATTTTATTTTCTGTTTTTATTTCTGCGTGTAGCGTGTATGGGCACATGTGAGACCAGAGGTCAACATTGTGGTCTTCCCCTATTTTTCTCTGCAGTACTGGTTTTGAGAGTAGCTCTTTCACTGAACCCAGAACTTACCTATTTGGCTAGACTGGCTGGCCAGGGAAGCCTTGGGATCTGCCTTTGTTTGCATCCTCTAGAGCTAGGATTACAGGTGCATCCTACTACAACTGGCTTGTTTTTTTTTTTTAAGTGAGTTCCAGGGATCTGAACTCAGGTCCTTATGCCCTCACAGCAAAAAGTTTATCCACTGAGTCATCTCCCCAGACCAATGATTGCTAATATTTTGCATGAGCATGTTTAGACAAAAATTGTTTTTTGTAAGATGACTATGGTATACTATTAATTGGGTAGGGCCAGTGAAATATGTTGAGATATTTGAAAGGGAAAAGGGGGATAAATAAAGAGTAGAAGTGTGAAATATGAGAAAAACCAAAGACAAGTCAAGAAGAATTAGAATAGTGAACTCGTGAGGGGGAAACCCTTCCACTGGAATTCGTAAAATAAGAGCTAGTAAACAGTCAAATGGCAAATGAAATAGAATCTATTTCTCCTGTCCATTTTTTTCTCATAAAATGTAAACAAAAGAAAATTGGAATTTTAGGCAGATCTTTTATGGACCCTTCTTGCCTGAGTGAGGAATATGCCCATAAGAGTGGATCTGTGGAAGGCAAATGGGAAACCTCTGGATTTAGTGGGAAGAAGTAGGCTTCTTTAGATTGCTGGAACTGCAAACTGGGAGGGTGGATGAAGACTAGCATCTTAAAGTGTTGGACCCAAATCATTGGCTAGTAAAAGCAGCATCAACGTTAAGAATGCAGGGGTTGCAGATGGTGGACTGCTTGTCTTGTATGCTCAAGACGCTGGCTCTGTGTCTAGTAGCACATAAACCAGGCATGGTAGCACTTGCCTGTCTGTAATCTTAGCTCTCAGGAGGGGGAATGAAGATCTGGAGTGCCGGGTGGAGGTGGGAGGTGGTGGAGGTGCTCGCCTGGCCAGCTTGGTCTACAGAGTTAATTCCAGGACAATTGGGGCTACACAGAGAACCCCTGTTTCAACAACAACAACAAGAACAACAACAACAAAAAACACCCAAACAACAAAAAGATCAGGAGTAGGTCATTCTTTGCTGCATAGCTAGTTGGAAGCCAGCCCAAGCTATGAGAATGGGGTGTGTGTGTGTGTGTGTGTGTGTGTGTGTGTGTGTGTGTAGCTAGCAGTATCTACAGAAGATTATCTAATGGACTGAACTGGTACTGTGACCAGAGGCAACCTTGGACTCATTGATTGGCTTTATCTTTTTCATAATGTGTTAGTACTAGACTCTGTATATAAAATATCCAACTAGTGTATTCTAACACTGACAGGGATGCCTTAAACATTGGTCCTGTCCCTCAGCTGCCATTTCTCTTCACTGTAGCGTGAGAAGACTTTCTGGGAGCCCCAGGTTGGCTTTTACCCATTGAAACATTTTTCTGAAATTAACCCTGTGTTAATTCTTTAATAAAACTTTGTGAGATATGAGATGAAATTTGTGTGTATTATACTGTGTAAATTACAGTGAAGAAGAGGTTCACAAGGGCCATAAATAATAAGGCCAAGTGGGTGTGATGGTTCAGGACTTTAATGCCAGCACAAGGGAGCGAGAAATATGTCGATCTCTGTGAGTTTGAGGCCAGCCTGGTCTACAAATTAAGTTCTAGGCTAGCCAGGACTACATAGGAAGACCTTATTGCAAAAATAACAAGTAAACAAATAAAAAAGTCAGGGATGTGCTTAACATGCTGAAGAAAACAATTTTTAAAGACTATTAAAAGTAATTATTTTATTTGTAAGACACACTTTGCAAAATGATTTCATAGCCTAAATATAATGTCCAGAATAAATTAAGCCTGATACTTTGCCCATTTCAGAAGACTTTACAGTTTTTGGGTGATACCTAAATAGCCTGTAATTTGTTACTGAAAATAATTTAATCATATTTCTAAAAACTATAGAATTGAGTGTGTTTTCCTCTTTATCTTGATTCTTATTAAATGTGGGTATCCTCGACAGATCTCATAGGGTCTCAGTTTGATTGTGAAACAAGGTAATAATGAGCATTAGAAATTATGGGTGGGCATTTTCTGGAGCGGTGACTGGCATTTGACAAGTTATACAGAATGATAGTTATTCGTGAGTTGCTTTTAAGAACTGTTAAGTCGAGAAAAGATGAATCAGGCAGTAGCTAAGAAGGACCCATACCTCTGTTGGATTTGTATTATCGTAAATGGCCTTCTCCGAAAGAAGAGATTTTTGCTTTTTGCTTTTCATTAACATCCTTTTTTGAAAGTAGTCTAAATAATTATCTAAGAACTTATCAATATGCCTGCATGTCTCACTAGACAGATATTTTGCTTTTCATCTGTATGGGTGTTTTCAGGTAAACAGACTCAGGAATATTGTTTGAAACTAAATGCGCACGCAAATATAAAGCAGTTATTAATGCTGTTGTATTCAAATCAATTACTGAAGCAATGAAAACAAAATTACATAATTAGAGCAAATCACAAGCAAACCTGCAATATTTGCATGGGGGAATAATTGAAGGAGTAATTATGCCGTAGTAATGCATTTCTTTTAAGGGTGGCAACTCAGAAGCTGTGTTTGGGGACAGGCCAGAGCTGCCAGACTTGTGGACCTTCTTAGCCTTGTCCAGAGAGACTTACTTTTCTTTGCCTTTTGTTTTCTTCTTTCGAGTGAGCTTGTTTGCTTACATACTGAGAAGTGGCAGTGAGTGAACTGGTGTGACCCTGAAATCTCAAGGCTTTTCATACTAATCATTCTGTATGTCCCTTGTCATCTCTTTGTCACCTGTCTCAGAGCTTTGTCAGACAGGTGTCCCGTCTGGTTTTCCTCTTGTCTTCTGAGGAATCAGGGACAAGATGGGACATCCTTCCTTCCAAAGATTTCACAACAGAGTATAGGTAGAGATTTTTTTTCCATCTGTAGACATTAACAAGCCTTTGGTCAAAGTCGTTATCAAGCACACATGTGATTGGTACGCATTACCCAGCCTTTTGTTTTAGCGGTGACCTCTCTAAAGGCTGGGAAGAGTTTGTCATATCCTATTTTCTTACTCTTTTTATTTGGTGACTGTGGCAGCAGCTTATCTCTCTTGGAGGACTGGAAACTGTTTGAGGGCAGGAAAAATGGCCTTCTAATTTGTGTAGTTTGAGGGCATCAGATGGGGTAGGGCTTTGGATCCGGGGTTTGTATCTGGGCTGTGCAGTGTTCTGACTTCATTTACTAATTTGTAAAGTAGAACAAGCTGATGCTTATCTTCTCTGGCTGTAGGGATTCATAAAGGGAACTTAGAAAGCTTTTCTTACAATGTCTAGTGCATTTCAAGAACCCTCCCTTTTTTAAAAAAATAAAAGAAATATGAGTTTCTCATTTACATAAAAGCTAGCTAACATGGTGCCCAAGTCTCTCAGTTAAGAAAGCTGTGTATGGACTTGGTAATACCTTGCAAGTTTTATTGGCTCAGTGAATTAAACACCTATCCTAGTTAGCCTAGATGCCAACTGATAAGTTACTTGGTTTGGTCATTTCAATTGCATTCTCTGTGGAGGACATCAGAGATCACATTATCTAGTTTTAAAATGAAGGCACTCAGTGAGTGCCAGCTCAGTCTTTCTTCTCCACACTCATCCAAGCAGAATACTCCATTGGAGTATAAGTTCGGGTGTTTGGAAGCTTTCTGTGGCTTCTTGGACTTCCCACAGGGCAGGGAACCCTGACTGCTCTTTGGACTGTAAAGGGA